>WBMW01001136.1:62504-157504 GCA_013396635.1 Penelope pileata | reverse complement strand
CTGCTTGTTCTCCTTGGCAGAGGAGTCCCATAGCTGAGGACCTGCTGCTGTGGTAGTTCCTTTTGTGCTCACCCCTCACCCTCATTCTCACTGGTCTCCAAAGAGCATGAAGTATTAGAGGGTCAGACCCTGCTTCCTTCACTCTTCACTTTTCTTGAGATGGAAGGAGGAGAAGGGACCACTGGGAGCAGGACCATGGAGCATCGTGGTGCGGCACCGCTCCGGGTTGGCTCTGCTGGTGAAGGCCGGGCTCAGGGCTGCAGTTGGCCTCTCCAAGCATGAAGATTTTCATGTAGGCTCCTTTTCCAGCACTGGTGTCAGCGCATAAAGCACCGTGCTCGGCGTGTTGCAGGGTGTTAACGTCTGTGATGTATATGCTTGCCCTCCTTCGGTGAGCGGGGCTTCGCTCCTAATTAAGAACTGCAGTAATCAGCCGAGAGGTTTGGTATGAGAAGCTGAAGAGCCAAAATTACTTGTGAATTCAGTTCAGACTCAGTGAGCTTTTTTTCACCCACGCTGGAAATGGTTATGTTTCATTCCTACATTTTGAAACAAAATACTTTCATTTCAAAACAAATCTAATTTCCTTCTTAGAGTGTGAAATGATAATTTTGTTTTGCTGTAAAGAGCGTTCTTGGGTTGATCCAAGCCACTGGTATTGTTGTGTTGGTGCTGTGTGTTTTTTTACTGTTATTATTATTGTGTGGTTGTCAGCTTGAAAAAATTAACTACTTGCAGGGTTGGTTACACGAGACAGATCAGCAGCTCTGGGGCCATATCTGAGCGCGGGGTCTCTGCCAAGGAAGCAGGCTCAGCTGGACGGCCTCTCTGCATTCGTTCTGGGTTTATCCAGCACGTTCCTTGTACTGCTGTGTCTTTGCTGGGCACTGGGGTAAGAAAGGGGATGTGTGAGGGAATGGTTTGCTGCTTTGTTTAGAATTACTTTTATAATTCTTCTAAGCACTTCTATAATTTTTTTTTTTTTGCGACTGCTTCAATTCCACTTCTTTTTTACGAGTCAACAAAATTACCAAATTCCAGCACAATACTGTTACTAATTTATTTCTTTTAATTTGAGGGCTCGGAGAAGTCTCTGAGCCAGTGCCCCTAAATAACACCTTGCTGGATGTATGCAACCTAGAAATGAGGTTGTGGCCTATTTAGAAGATATTAACCCATTAGGAATCCCATTCCAAACAAGTCTGATTTATAAAGTGCTATTACATTGCTGCTCTAGTGCCACCCAGCAGTGCAATTAGAAATGCAGAAGGTGCTGTTTGGAAGCCCGTTTTGGTCACTGAAAACATGCCATTAATGTCGGTGGTGGGTCAGACCACACTCCATGGAAATGAGTCCGTTAATGAGGGATGACCTTTTTCACTGAACTGGAGTAAAAATGCACCAATCTTAGATTTGAAAGCAGAGAACTGTGATGTGGTTCCAGTGGGTTTGGCTTATTTGCTGTTTTATGACTGACACCAGCCCATTTCGTGCCTGAAGAGAAGTCTTGGCTGTAGTTCAGCCCTTTACTTCATCCCAGAGTTTGGACTTTACCCTTGGCCTTCTGTGGCATCACTCAGCCTGACTCGAAGGAAAGGCCTTAGGCTGTTCTCTTGCCTTTCTCAGTGCCCACATGGGCACTGTGGATTACGCCTAAGGTTTCTGCCCTCCTGCTGTGGACTGTTATGGCATGGTCTGCTTTGTGCAGGAGTTCTCTGTATCTTCATCATCTCAACACACGCACACGTGTGTGTATCTATCTATCTATCTATCTATCTATCTATCTATCTATCTATCTATCTATCTATCTATCTATATCTTTGTGTGTATTCTTGGAGGTGCTGTGGCTTTTTTTCCCTGTTGCCCAGTCATCTGGAGTTACTCTCCCAGGCTTTCTGTAAGGTTGTGTCGTTCTGTGCTTCTCATCTGGGCTTGTCAAATTTTGGTACAGAAACAGGGCTTGACTGATTTTACGCTGCTCATCTTTTCGCTTTGTTTCTGCTACTTTCAAGTGCTCTCACATGCATGCCCACTGAAGGGTCCTTCCTGGTTTAGGTCTCCTTTGATTAGTATCTTGAATTTTCATGCTAATTTTTGAAGCCTGGGCAATGCTGCGCACAATAGTGTTTTCTCTTAACTTTCCTATGTGGCTTCTGCCATCTGCTGAGAAGAGCTGACCCGGAGCTGTAGCTGCAGAATGGTTAGCAAGTCTGGCAGTTGTAGGTATTTCCTTTCCATTCCTGACACTGTCGGTGTAACGTGAGCTTGGGCAGCGATGGTTTCAGCTACGGGAGGGCTGCTCAGACGTGTGACAGTCTGTGCTAGCAAAGGACTGTTCCTGCCTCCCTCCTCTTCTCTATTTTTGGCCTTGTATTCATTTTTGGATTTAGCACAAATGCCTACCTATGTAGTGATGTTATCTTTCCCGTGGGGTTTTCTACCCTGGCAATGTGGGGGGAGGGAAGGAGGAGGTGGTTGCTAAAGGTCATCACGCGAGCTAATCAGCATCATCGCATTGAAAACAATTTAACTTCTGTCTCTCAACGTTTGCTTTTATCCTTATATTTTTTTGTCTCACGTGAAGTCATGGCACAATATGCCCACTCATAGATCCCCTCAAACAGATGTCTGCCGCCCTCTTTGCGTTTTTATTTTTCTGTGGAAGTGCAGGTGTGGATTTGGACCAGTTTTGCCAGGAGCAGGCTGCCTCTTTCAGATGGAAGCTGATTTTACCTGCCTGACACCTCGCCCTTCGTGCTGGTTATCTGTCTATTATTCCACGCTTGCCTCTTCATGTACTGCACACAAATGTGGTCTCTGCCATTTGCTTACCCTTGTAGTCTCTCGGCATGCCTTGGTACGCCTTTTAATTAGATGCACTTCTGTTCTTTCATTGCTTGTTAACCCTTTCTTTGGAGAAGCCGTTTGCCTTAGCCCTGCAAATAACCTCTGTTTTTTGCAAAGTCAAGTCCATTTCCCTCAGTAACCTTGATTTCACCAGCTATCAGTTATACCACAAATAATTCAGCCTCTAATTAGTCCATCTGTTAACTATTCAAGTACACATGACTTATCTTTATTATGTAACATAATGGTCAGTTTTCTTACCTGTTACTGGCACTTTGGTATGGAAAATATGTTTTTCTACTTATGACGTTTCCGTGTTGCCAATGTGCCCCCTATGGAATATATTGCAGATTACATGGGCTTATAGTCTGTGCCAAGGAAAGTGATAAGGATTTCCCCTCTCTGATTTTTGTTGTTGTTTTGTTTTCTGCAATTGTTGTTGCTTCCAAGGAAGCGTGGTGGCTTTGGAGTTACCTCCTTTTCTTTGCCAGATTTCCTTCAGGTTAAAGGGGTGAATGTTAAAGGGCTGGGTTTTTGTTGGTGGTGGTGGGGGTTTTTTGTTTTTTCTTTTGTGGAAAATAAGATTTATCTCTAATAACAATGGCAGAATAATCTTGACCTTAATTTTCTAATGCAAGTCGTTTGGGCCAAGGTTAGATTTCTATTGCAGGATGAGAGTCAGTATGAAAGAGACAACTCTGAAACACGTCACCTGTATTTGCAGATACGGCTCAGAGGCAAGAGCTGTTCATCCATTCAGGATTGCCACAACCTCGAGGACCAAATCTTATTGGCCATCAGCAGTGCTGCGACAAATGTTCAAGTTTCTGAATTAATTTTCAGATATTTTGGAAGGTTGCATTTAAGATTTGGCATCCTTGGAACCCAAGGGCAAGTACAGATAAACACACACGGAAGAGCTGTCATACGTTTGTGTCACGTATCTTGCATTTCCTTAAGTCCTGCAGCCCTGAAAATATGTCCTGTATAATTTTATTTCCATGGGCTCAAAATTGAGCTGGAGTCATACACTGTTGAGGGTCTTGTGGCTTCTTGACTCACTGAGAGGTTTCAAGCAACTCAGCTAGCAGTAATATGTTTCCTTGAACTGGACACGAATCTTTTGAATTTGACTTATTCAAAGCCTTCATTGCAAATGTGGTTTGTTATGAGTCTGTCTCTGTGCAAACTGCGGGATTATGCCCTCTGAGCAGAATTTCAGGTGCCTGTTTCGAGTGTTACTCGCCGAGTTCCACGCTGTTCTCTTACAAACTAACAACTGTGGCAGCACGTTGCTCACTGTTCTCTCTAGATCCGCTTTTTTCCTTCCACAACTTGCATCGAATCCCAAAAGTTCTTCAATGGGACAGAGAAGAATTAATGCCAAAGTTGAACGAGTTACAGCCGCTACCACCTAATTAAAATGATTTTGTGCCAGTTGCTTTTGTTGGGTAGGATCCACACATAATATAATTTTAATCCTGTTTATATACACTCCGGGGACAGATTTGAGATCAGCACTGCCATTTAAGTGAGGTTAATCAAGCATACTGTATGCAGCTTTTGTTTCTCTCCGCTATGTGAAAGGTGACTACAGCTGATGGGCTGCTGACTGGCCGCTCGCTGCAGATCCCACCGCTTCCTTGTTAACAGAGTGTCTGATCATTAACCTAACCCCAGCCTCGGCGACTCCTCCTGCCCGCTCCTTGGAACTGCGCAGCTGTTGTTATTCACAGAGGAGCTCGGAGTTATGAACTGGGTCGTACTGGCAGCGGGTACGCCGTTGCGCAGAGGGTAAGAAACAAGTGAAAAATAATGACGTCTTCCCGAAAAACAAATGCTATTTTTTGTATTCGTGGTGCGTTTTATGTATATATAAAGGACATTATGGCAAAATGAAAAAGACCCTCATAAAAATCCTTCTTGAAAAGTATTGTTGCTGACAGCCGTGACCTCTGTGAGTCTGCATGTTTACCCATAATTCATAATTAACAAAGACATTAGAACTGCCACTGGAGGATTCTGGGCTTTATTTCTTTCTAACTGGGCAGTACTAATGCTGGAAGTGCTCCCAATTCAGTGATTTAACATTTCAGGAAATCTTGGAGAGGCAGCAGAAGCCTCCTTATATAGTTCATACTCTGGGACTGTGGTTATACAGATATGGCTGAGATAATTATTCAGCTCTTGTTATTGCTGTAGTTCTGCACCTGATCCCTGAGCCATTAGAGCACTCTGCAGGTTATTACAACTATCAAACATCAAGGTCTCTTTTCTAGTCTCTCGACTATGTGGTTATCATTTTACTTCTTTTAAATCCTCCATCTGCATAGAAAGCTTCTGTGCTCTAACTTGGAGATCTGCTAACACTTTTTTCTTTTTTTTACGACTTCCCAAATGAGGCCCTTTTCTTCCCAGCACATTAGCATAAAAATATAAACTGAGAGTTTCTCCACTTGTGTTGTTTTTATTTTCTCCCTCTTGTTGATTACTTCCTTGAGACACTGCACCTACACTTCAATCTGTGTGCGCAGAGTTGGGGGTCTTCAGAACTGTGAAAAACCACAAAATCTCCCCAGAACAGCATCACTTCTGGTTGTGGTCTGTGCCAATTTTCAGCTGATACGGTCCTTTGTTTTATGTAAATTCTTGTTGCTGCTCTTCAAGTTGGACAAAATTTCATGAAAATGAGCTGGTAGCTGTAAAGACGGCTTTGAATTTCACCATGCTTCAAGATTTGTTGCTTTGTTGGGTCGTCCTCTGTTAGCATTTAAGATGGGGAAGCTTGCTGGAAAAAAATCTTCCCTATGTGATAATGTCACCACCTGGCTTTCACTGGTTGCCTCAAAAAAAAAAAAAAAAAAAAAAAGGGTTTGGAATATCTTTTTTTCAGCCATTTAGGGTGCAAACATTCACTGGTATGATGATATTTAGGATATTTTTGTAAAATAAGAGCCTAGAGCAGACCTCTGCAGGCTGTGCCATAAGGGAAAACAAGGAGCTAATGCTGGTGCAGGCACGAGGGAGCTCAGCTATTTGAAATCTGTGTTTTGCATTATATCAACAAAACACCTGCAAAAGGCATTCCATCAGCACCAGGCAAACTGATGAGGGATCTAATCCACCACGAGTCGGGGGCAGCCACAAGCAGGATGCCAAAAGGAGGAAACATATGGCTGCCTTGCTTAATATTGCTGTGCAGTCGATCCACAACGTATTCCACTAAATGGGCATTAGCTTGTTCGGTAACTCAGAAGGATGTGGAACACAGGAGAAAATAAAAAAAAATCATGTATATAGTGTTTTTGAATGCAATGTGTAATTTGACAGATATACATTTATTCCAGTAACCTAAATTATATGATGCCTATGAGGCTATTTGTAAAGTCATAATCATTCTAGATGTCTCAGGAAAGCCCTGGTTCTGTGTTATGAAAGCAAAAAGTGTTTATGATTTGGCTTGTGCTTTACTTGTTACATATTTTTGCTGTACCCTCTGCGTGGCCTTGCATGAGAATAGCACTTCTACACCAACTCCCTGTTAAAACGTTTCATCAGCAAAATTTAATATCTTGGCTAAAAAAAAAACAATGTGATTTCCCAATTGTTTTTTGCATTCTAGTAGTGTGAGATGAAAATACATGGAATTTAAGTATGTGGTATTGGGGAGGGAGGGCTTGAGTGTTCTCTTATATTGAGATAACTCACTGAAATATGTAAATGTTTATAAAGAAAGGACATATCTGACTGGTTAACCTGGTTAAAAATGGTGAAAATAGTTGGCTTGTAAGGCTCAAATGACACATTCATGTGTGTTTTGTTTGTTTGCTTGTTTGTTTGTTTACACTTTGTGGAGCTACAAGAAAAGATATCTTTCAAAGACCTTTTTTTACATGAATCTGGCTAATCTGTAAAATCACTGTGATTGATTCGTTGCAAGAGTGCTTTCTTCATGCATGCAACTCCAGCGCAACACTTTGCAGGGCACAAATAGCTTTTCAGTTTAGGTAGTTATATTTAAATAAATTAAACAAAAAGTAAGCATTCTTATCTTTCTGGTGGCTAGGGAAATAAAGAGAATTTACTTAGAGAATATTCTTGACTTTCTCTGAGATTTTGATACTGCTTCCTAATTAAACTATTTAGAGCAGAAAGAAAAGGTGGTGGGAACAGCACTGATAAGATAAGCTGTCTTGCCCTTAATACAGAGTCCTGTTGCTGTACATAGCTTTCTCTTGTTTAAAAACAAGATGTACTTGCCACTTCAAAGCCACACTCTTTGATGCTGATGTGGAAATGCTTGTACTTGCATCCTGTTGGACTTAAGGACAGATGCAGGAATTAACTTGGATGACTTAGACTGAAAGAATCAGCACCAAATCTTCAACGATCTGCATCTTTCAATAATAATAATTAGATTTATGACATTTGGTATTTTGTCACTTGCTTAGGAATGTGAAATCACCTCAATAATCAGAAAATGGGTCATGAACTAATTTTTAGATAGTTAATAGTGTGCTCTAATTAGAGCCTTGTTATGATGTTTCTCATGAAATGCAAATAATGGAAAATGGACATAAATGGTTACTTACGCATTTTTCTTTATTTTAGGACCACTGTAGTAAGAGGTGTTGGGATGCCACAGTTATGCTTCTCTTGATCTGCCATGAGACCTCTTGCTTTCCCATGCTGTCATCATCTCACCATGTGCAGAGACGTGTGGCTGTGAATGACACCCTGCCTTGCTCCAGGGTCTTTGGAATGGAGGTAACTTCATGTTAACTGCTTTTTTTTTTAAAGACAGGAATGCATGCTGTGTTTATTGTGTGCAGGGAGCAGCAGTGGTGGGCTGCTCCCTTTTCTCCATAAGGAAAGATGAGCCAGGAGCTCAGGGTGGCAGCGAGGCTTGTGGTGGCAGTGGTTTCGCCAATGAAGAGGGGAGTACCAGAGCAAAGCAAGATTAAGCTCAGAGCAAAGCAAGATTAAGCTCAATGGCAGGAAAAGGAAATGTCTAGTGGTTGTAAGCAGGGTTAGCAACGTTCCAGGTCACCAGAGAGGTCCACAACAAAGTGGCTGGGCTGAGGTCAAACTGAGAATGCAAGTCAGTTCAAGATTTGGGTAATCGAGGTTCATGGCCAGGCACAGGCACACATGGCATAGCTCAGTGGGGACCAAGGAAAAAATCCTGACCACAAACACAGCTCCTATCAACATAGCAAAGAGAAGGAGGCCCTGACAAGGCTTCTCACAGCTCTTCCTTACACAGCTGTTTTTACAGCCATCTAATTCGAGGTTGCACAATCACAGCATATCAGATCTGGCCTCAAATATAGGCAGCCAAGTCTGGCATGGTGGCTGTGCGTGCACTTAAGTATGATATCTCTTTATTGGTCCTCTGGATGAACAGGACACTTAAGGAGTAAATTCTCAGTTTCCTGCTTTACAGTCCCTAAGCCTAGCACTGAGCCATTGAACTTAAAGGTAAATAGAGTTTATTTCATTTTCAAAGTGCACAAAAACACTTTGCCACATTGTCCCTTCTAGACCCAGTGAGCAATGAGCAACTAATTCCTTGTGAATGACTTAGAAATATAGTGCTTTGAAAAACTGCTGATTAACGTGTCCAGAACTTAGTGCAGCCTGGACAGGTACCATACACTGAAAGGAAAAACGTGCCTGTACTTTCCACAGATGTTTCATAGGACTGTGTTCTGTGTTATTCAAAACTCGCACTGGCTTTTTTTTTTTTTTTGAGTTGTACAGATGTTCTTGATTGCAGGACAGTAACAAGTTTTTAAAACCTGGTGGTAAAATATGTTTACTTACATGAAAAGTCGTGGAAAGACCTGTCTTGCTACTAGTTGTACCCATGAACAAATGTGTAAAAGTTGGCAAAATTAGACTGCAGGGGAAATGTTTCAGGCCAGCAAGCAAAAGTTAAGAAAATATGTAACAAGACATTACTTAAATGTTATAATGCCATGTATGTTGGGTATAGTTTTGGGGGTTGATCCATCTTTTAGTAAGGAACTGCACTCAGAATTGTTCCGTGTCTTCTGCTCCATTGCAACTTTCATGAAAGCAAATATTTTATGTACCCTCAACCTCTGCTTGGAGACTTCTTGGATAATTGGGTAATAGGATATGGTTTCCATTACTTCTTGTTGATGTCTATTACGGTTATACCTTTATATCTATTGCTTTTCTCACCATTTAAAAAAAAAAAAAAAAAAGGTTCTGATGGATTATAAGTAACACCTTTTTTCTCCATACAAAATGTTTTAAAGAAATGTCTTAAAATGAAGTTGGTTTATTTTGTATTCTCACATGGTGGTCTTTCGGTAGTGGTAAGTGTCTGTAATGTCTATTCCATCCTGGTTTTGTGTGCACACCACTGGTATTTTGTTGTAAAGTGATATATCCTTTCCCATTTCAGAAACATTGATCTAAGTCTCCTTTGCTGATGTTTTTTTATTTTTTTTTTTATTTTTTTTTAAACCTTAGTGAAACAACAGGATTTCAGGTCAGTCCTGTAGGACCACGCTGGTCTCATTGTAACCGCTGCTGCAGAGCGTGGAAACTTGCTGGCACAGTGTTGCAAAGTGACTCTGCAGGGTCTGGATGACTTCCAGCCAGCAGTGAACCACAGCCAAGAAATGCCAATATGGATAATGCAAACAAGAGAGATTTGGGGCACATTTCGATTTAACCATCTGATTTAATTGACAGAATAAATGCACCTGTCATCGGGTAATATTCTTGTGATTAGTTTTGGCTGTGCTGATGAAACGATGTTAAAAGAATGTCAGAACAACCTGTCCTGGGACTCCTACAGGCAGTTTCAAGCTAAGGAAGGTCAGTTTTCAGCTAGATAAAAGATTCAGAATCATCTCTTCTTTCTTTTCTCCTTTGTGATTGCGTGTGTCTTGTTCTGAGACACAGAACAATTTATCTTGCATATTTTCCCTGTGCAGTCATTCTTATGGGTCCACAGGTCAAAACAAGCACAAATAAGCAAAGCTGTAACCTTTCCTTATACAGCCTCTGAGCCCGTTCCGTATTTGGAAGGAGATCTGTTCACAAGGTCACCATTTGCCTACTTGTATGCTGTCATTCAGACTTGGTGGCCTTTGTGGAAATGGCAGCTCGCTTAGGTGAGATGTGCTCCACTGTCCTGTGCCTCCAGAAGCAGCTGATTAGTAAGAGAAAGAGACTGGCTTCTGCAGCTTTGGGGCTGTACCCCCTGATTTTTATCTGCGGTAACATGAAGCTGGTAGGAGGAGGCTGGAGTTGATTCTGAGACAGGTTAACCCAAGTTATGACTATTTATACTGCTTGTGATAGGGTGCCTGCAGATGCACTCTGTGGTACACGGTGGGGAAAAACTCCTGGTCTGAAAAGGTAAATTGGCAAACTGGACAAAGGTTTGGAGAAAAGGCAGATGAGAAACTCCATTTCAGGAAGGAACTGTTTTGCTGGAGAGGAAGAGGTCCTAAGGAGGAATTACACCTCCTCCATCAGACCTGCTGCAGGGACAGTGCCATGTTGCATGAGGAGGTGGTAGCCACATGGCTGCACATCCTTCAGTACAGATGGAGCTGCAGCTGTCCCTGTTTCAGAGGGGGAAATTGTGGACAAGGCAATTTAATGACTTGCCAGAGGTCACAGCTAAGGTCTGTGACAGCACAGGGAGTGAATCTAAATTCTTTCAGTCTCGGGGCCTTATCCACAAGGCCATGCTTCTCGTTATTAAAAAACAATCTTTTCTTTTTTTTCCTGCACCGTGCTTCTATTGGTGTCTAATCTTACTTTTGGTCTATATAAAAGCTTCTCGTCAATACTGACTGATTTTAAGCAGGGGTGTTAATGTGCTGAGAGAGGAACCTGAAAAACAAACTTTCTTGTTGAAGATGCAGAGGTGTGGTTAGCACAGCCTCCCTCACCAGCAGTTAGCACCTTTCTTTTGACTAAAGAAAAAAAATTTTTGTTTTGTTTTCTGCTAAGACTAAATGACTGGCATTGAAGAGAAAGTAGTGAAATTTGTCCCGTGTAGAGATATTGCAATGACTTAGACATCATCAAATGCCATTTCAGTTCTATTTTGGGTAGTGTTAAAGGCTGCACTGCTTTATTGCCCAGGTGTGAATTTCATCTTGAGAGCAGAAGTGCTGTACAAGTACTCTTGAAGGTGGTAGGGGCTTTTGGGTCTGTTTTCTAAGGATAAACGTACATTAATTTCCAGGTAGCACCGAATACTGCTGCAGTTCCATGCGGTTAGCCATGAAATTTGAGTGTTGCACCCGATTTCACTCTCGTGATTTAAGGATCGTTGATCCCAAGCCATTTACACGTTGCACCAGGAAACAAGTCAGCTAATGGGCAGGCGTGAGAGAGTGCTCGTGGGCTGCTGGGGAGCCTCTGGGGGGCAGTGGTGGTGTGGGGGACAGGGTGCTGGGGCAGTAGGCTCACAGGCCAAAATCATTTGCCATGATGATTACATTGTTTTAAATAATTCCTGAACTTCAAANGTGTCCAGTTCTGGGGCCCCCAACACAAGAAGGATGTGGAGCTGTTGGAGCGGGTCCAGAGGAGGCCACGAGGATGCTCAGAGGGCTGGAGCAGCTCCCCTACGAGGACAGGCTGAGAGAGTTGGGACTCTTCAGCCTGGAGAAGAGAAGGCTGCGGGGGGACCTGATAGCAGCCTTCCAGGACCTGAAGGGGGCCTACAGGAAAGCTGGGGAGGGGCTTTTTACAAGGATAGATAATGACAGGACAAGGGGTAATGGCTACAAACTGAAAGAGGGTAGATTGAGACTAGACAAAAGGAAGAAATTCTTCCCTGTGAGGGCGGTGAGACACTGGAACAGGTTGCCCAGAGAAGCTGTGGATGCCCCCTCCCTGGCAGTGTTCAAGGCCAGGCTGGATGGGGCTCTGGGCAACCTGGTCTGGTGGGAGGTGTCCTTGCCCATGGCAGGGGGGTTGGAACAAGGTGATCTCTAAGGTCCCTTCCAACCTGAACCATTCTATGATTCTATGATTCATTTGTAAACCTCCATGAGAAGAGTGACGCTCTTTTTAGTAAACATCTACAAATGCTACACTGATGTCTTAAATGTTAAAGCAATAATGCATGTTTATTTTTAATGAAGTTTAGTCCAAATAAGTATGCAATACTTTGTGCCTGCTAACATAGCTTATTCAGCAACACATTTGAGCTGCAGGGTAGGGTAGGTAAGAACACAAGCATTTGTGTTCTCCTGCAGTTTTGTTCCCAGTGGTGGCAATCACAAAACTCCTTTTGTTATTTTCTCCATTTTTTTGTTATTTCCTCCATTTTCTGAGGAATCATTTTCATTTCTAGTCAATGCCAGTGCTCCATAAACCAAGTTCTCCTTCTAGGAAGCTTATTCAAGCCCGTAGTTTTCTCTGCCCCTGTCTCCCATTGTGTGTCCACTTACAGGGGAAAGTAAATAATCAATTTGAGAAAGATTTTCTTCTCAAATACATTAGAAGAATATTTATCAGGTGTTATTGTATTGATTTCAGAGAAAGTATGTAAAGCTCTAAGGCTTCAAAACAGTTCAGAAAAATGGATCTATGCATATTTCAGATTTGTCAGTTAAAATACATTAAAATTGTATGAGAGAAGCAGCACCAAAATATCACTGCAAAATGAATTCAGCAGATTGTGCCATGGACAAGGCTCACAGGAAGAAAGGGAAAAAAACAAAAACAAACTTGAAGGTTCCTCCACATGCGTGGAAGCTTGGCCACTTTTTCACTTTGATAAAAAAATTTTAGGGTACCGTGAAAAATGAGGACACTGTGGAATATGTGGTGTCATTTAGAAATACATTGTAGCTGGAAAACATAGCAACTTTTTTTCAGTGGTCTTGGCATTGAAGAGAGAATACCGTAACTTGGTTTGGAAAGTAAAACTGTTCAGCTAATAAAACACAAAGGATTTTCCAGTGCCCTCCTGTCCACGTATTGATGTTCTGCAAACAATAAACCAAAACTTTCTTGAAAACATCCTACTCTTGCTACCATAGTTGGCTTTTAAATGTTGACTAACTTTTGTGTGGGTATGTCTTAGGTAGCAGTGCATTTCCTAAAGCTTTTAGGCACTCAAGAAGCAAGTTTTACAGCCATCATGAGACCAAAGTCTTTCTGGGTGAAGGATGTGAGGCAGGATCCCATCCCCAGGTTCGTTCCCTTTGCTGGGAACCCCTAATTCTGCTTCAGCTTCCCTGTCAGTGTGAACAACTCGCTTGCTTCTGCTCCTCCAGGAGTGTGGCAGCTCAGAGTCACTGGAGAGGAGGGAATTGCCTCTGTGGGTGTGCAGACGTGGTGTTGAGGTGGTCCATAAGGAAGGTGATGAGTGTGGAGCAGTTGTTTCGGTGCTGGCTGGCACGTGGCAGAGCAGCACCATCCCTCAGCGGGTGGTAGCGGAGGGCTCCAGGACAGCTCGGGAAGCTGGAAGGACCCTTGGCTTCTGGGGAGAAAAACAGTGCTTTTGGGGGAAGAAAAGAGGATTTGAAGTAATACTTTATAGTAAAAACCAAATTACTGGTGATCCCAAGAACCCAAGTATAACATGAGTAAATGGGTTCAAGTTCTCTTTAGTTAATAGGCAGTGTGCCTGCTTTCCTGGGGATGGCTTTGGCACTAAGTCTTACTATGAACTCCTGGGTTCCATACAGCTACCCCACCGCATCATTAAATCTCACAGGAGATGCAAATACAAGTTGCCTGTCATTTATCAATGAAAATATTGTTTAACATTTGCAGTGTATACACAACCCATTATAAAACTCAGTGGTGCATGCTCAGAAGCAAAATGTATTACTGTAGATATCAGTAGATAACTATTTATAATTAATCCTGTAGGAATAGCAGTTCCAACAGTAAGAAACATCTAAACTAAATGGAGGGTAAAAACGCCTTGAGGTATTTCCCTAGCTGCTAAGGCTGCTGGTTTGGTCACTTTGGGGTCAGCCTTTATACAGACAGAAACAGAAGTGAGCCAGAAGTCATTGCCCAGCACACGGTAAATACTCTGAGAGAAACCAAGCCTTATATCATGATCTAGATGTGGGTGTTCTAGGAATAAAGAATGTTTTGTTTAGGTTTGGGTGGCTGTCTGGACACAGCAGCTTTTGTTGCAGTACATCCTGTGACCCAGAGTCTGCCTGAGCTCCAGGTCAGAGCCACCACAGCCCTCAGAGGTGCCTGTCACAGGTGCTCCCATCAGTTCTTCCGAAGGAAGAATTTTTAATTCTCCTTAATATTCACATCATCAACTGGGGAGAACCCTCATTTCCGTCTATTAGTGTGGCTTCCACCTGTAGGACATGAAAAATTATCTGAATGGAATTCATAAGCGATCTTCCTGAGAAATGACTGCATAATCGATTTTTAGCTGGAGAATACCTCACATTAATGACATTACTGGTCATCCTGCCTCTAATACTTACACCGTCACCTCTATTTCTGTCTCTTCCTGTGGTCTCTCAGGCAGCCCATTTTCTCCCATTCTCAAACCCAGTACATATGTAAATCCGTAGGCCTTTCACATGGCTTCCTGGCTGAGAATTTCCCACACAAAGTGACCTTTCTTAGAAGTGTGGGGGTGTTTCTTAGAGGTAAAATGCAGCCAATGCAAATTCTTAAATCCAAAATACAGTCATATATTTCTCCACCTGAGACTGAGACAGGCTCTGTCTGAGCTCTGGGGTGCCATATGATACCATAAAGTATTGTTATATATGTAAGTTTTTTTGTTGTTATTTTTTTTTCGAGAAAAGGGGTCTTGTTTCTACATCTTCTCCACTGGAGGAGCTAACTTCCTTCCCTGCCCATTTGTTGTTGATTATTCTGACTTATATTCCTCTCTGCCACTCTGTCTTTTAATGTAAAGGATCTCTTCAGTTTAAACTTGAAACATGTCACGGGTGTGATTAGCCTTTGCTGTCAATCTCTGGTGGGTTAAGACAGAATTCAAGGCTTAGCCTAAAAGCTTTCCAGACCCAGAGAAAAACTGCAAATGACAAGTGAGTTAAACCCTCGTGCATCTTTGTAGATGCACTGGAGGACGTATTAGAACAGCGGTAAACTTACAGAGATGGCACCTTGACTTGTGTTTGCACCACCTCACTGGGGCTGAAACATGTGCCAGGAATGGCACACGGCATGGCACGTGGCCTAGGGGTGACCAACCACAGCAGCTTGGAGCAGACCAGACTCGTAGGAGGTCCAGCATGACCCTGCGTGCTGCGTGGAGGAGCTGAACCCAACGTGGTGTGCGGATGGCACGGACATTTCTCTCGAATGTATCCCAACAGCTCTCAGCTGAGCTCAAAATTCAGTACCCTATTGATCGAGTACAAGTAGACTTACGTGAATGAGTTAGCTGCCTAAGTTAAGGTTGTGTGGTTTTAAGATGGAAAAATACAAGATCCCAGTAGTTATTAATATGCTACAGCAGGAACTCGTATTTCAGGCTGAAGACTCCAAATTACAGTAAAATCCTAGGAAGAAAAGTGGTCTTGCACATCCTTGTTAGGATGGCAGTGTAGGAAGAGAACTGGGTCCAGCAGGCAGATGTCTGAGATTTGAGAGGAAAAAAAAAGTGAGGAAATTATTTAAACAAAATGAAAATAATTTTGAGTTGAGAGGGGTCTGGTCAAAGATACTGCCTATATCTCTCTCTTTTTTTTTTTTTTTTTTTTTTTTTCTTTTGGGNTTTTTTTTTTTTTTTTGTGACTATGGCAGTTTTTAAAAAATTGTTTGTGTGTAGCTTTGCAAAACAAACAGTATTGGGTATTCATCATAGCATTTTTAGAAAGCCGTAACATGATAAATTATCAAAAATAGCACAGGAAAATAACACAAAATCCTTTCAAAATAACACTTAGCAATTTTTATCACCTACCAGTGTAGGAAAAATCTGAATGTCTGCATTGTTTCTAATCAGGACAGTAAATTTTTCTTATTAAGCTCCTTATCGTCTGTACATCTTGTAGGAAAGTGATGAGGCAATGTAGGGTTTGTTGGTAAAGGGAACCCCTTATCCAGAGTGGTCTGGAGTGCGTGCTGCTGCCGTTGGCAGAGCCAGCACAAAGGATGTATGCTTAAGATAGATTGGTCATCAGGGATGCCGTGCATGCCAAAATTTAAGGCAGAAGAATCTTCCAGTCCCTTAAGACCTGCTTGTTTGGATGAGGTGTGGAAAAATAAGATTCTTTTCATAGCTGCTTTCAGCAACCTGCCATGTTCTTAATGCCTGGAAGGTTTCCTACGTCAGCGAGTTTCTTTCTTTCGAGCATTAATCTAAGTCTCCACTGCTGCTGCATGTTTTAGGATTTAGTTTTGGATTCAGGAAAATCTATTAGCTCCATGAACATGTATTTAAAATAGCTATGTTGTAGGTGAAATAGAACATTGCAACAGATTTATCATGTCATCCCCTGTAAGAGGCTTTCAGTTGGGCTATTCCCACATGAATAGATGTCCAAGAGGATTTTGTGTTGTGGCTGCCTGTTGCACTTACACAGATTTTCACTTGTAATATACTTCTCACATCTGTTAAATTTCTTTGCTAAATTTCTCCAGGATTCCTGTCTCTTTGTGCAGACTCCATTGTACACAGACACGTTTGGGGGTGGAAGGCTGCAGTAATGGTCGTCATTGTGGTGGCACTGAGCCACTGCTCACACCAGCACTGATTTGGGATCTTGTTCTGCCTCTGTAAGGAGAAAATGTTGCTAACCTGTAATAATAAATACTACTTTTCTGCCCCTGCTTCAAACTGCATGCAAGTTGGGGAAATGGTTCATTTAAAAAACAGTATACTCAGTTCTTTCCTTGTTTGAAATGGTTGGAGGTTTAAAGTAAAGCAATGAGGAATCATTCAAAGCAAGAAGCTGCAAACAAGGAAACATTCCTGGCAATCACTGAAAACTCATTGACTTTTCCTTTGGAGTCCACCAGCCACTGCTAGTATCCTCTTAAGAACCTTGCTAAAAACAAAGTACATAAAGCATCCTGGAAAACGTTCCTCCCTATTTTGCTTTGGAACTGGTGAACTTTTCTGGAAAAGCTGAACCCTGAACATGCAAATACAGCCTTTATGTGCTCTGTAGTGATGCACCACCCCCAGTGGCTTGCTTTAGAGGCCCCAGTAGCTGCATGCAGGCATTCTAGCTGAGAGGAAAGGGGAAAACTGCTGGTACATCTACACACTTGTATTTTGGTAAAAATTAAAAATTTCCAAACCTTAGAACTGTATTGAAAGAAAAATATTTCCTAATAATAGCTAGGATTGTCAGAAGACATTTTAATGTAAGCCATACCTGATGCAATTTTGGAAAATATAACAAGTAGATGTTATGATCCCACACCCCGACAGCAATCAATTAGCTGATCCCACTCAGTAACCTCAAACACAGATTAAACTTATTTATTTCCACAGCTCAGAAACAGCAACGAGAACAATGCATATGCCTGAGTTAATATATACGATTCCATTCTAGTTTGGGTGCCCTGAAAGATGTCACACGGGCTTTGGATGACCTTTCTTTTAATGTTCAAGTAGTTTTGAAGCACCATTAAGAGGTGATCAGTGGTAATTGTCTTAAGGATGCCACCCACCCTTCTAATAAGGATGTTCAGTGAGACCTGACCTTAAGGTCTGATTTGATTTTTAAAAAGGTGTTGCCAGATAAGCAAAGGATGCAAGTTATCTGCTTTTTAACAACAGCAGCAAAAAGCTGCCAAAAGCATTTCATTCTCTCATGAATCAGAACTCATAATATCAAATGTAATCTGAGAAAACAGAATATCTCATTTTGGAATCAGCTTCCATGGTTACAGATGCTCTAAACTGATGCTGGAGATAGACCAAACATCTAGTTACTCTTGCAACAATAAGCACACAGTTAACATTTTCCTGATATTATTAGTACACCTCTTAGATTTTTTCCTTTTTTTTTTTATCATTCATACTAAACTGTGTTCTCACTTCCCTGCCTTTAGTAGCTACCTCTTTACTCTGAACACAATTAATTATGCCAGCAGACCGAAGCTGATGGATCTGTGTGCAGGACAGACTCTGTAGCATTCATGTCAATTATATTATATTAGGGATTTCCATTAATTTTGTCTTCCAGCTTCATGAAACACTAGAAGGCAGATTCATCTTTCCCCTGATGTAATTGTATTGATTTCAGCAGTGCTGTTACCAAGGGAAAGAGCAGTAACTGACAGGAGATTCTGGCCCTGAGTTTCCCCAGCCTGAACTCTGTGCCAGAAGAGTTGCTGGATGTGGCTGTTAGGAAGTTGTTTGCTTATTTATAGACCTTTTCTTCTTGTGATCACAGTATCCTGTCTGTGACTTCCATACCTAGGATCTGCAGGCACGTTGCGTAATCCTGTTTGACGTTAGCTCTCAGTAACGCAGCGTTTGGTTCTAGAATGACAATCTAATTTTGTCAGAAAATCTTCATTATATCGCACAAGCCATTTATATTCTGGGCTTTTCTCTTATTGGGCCATCTCAGATGTGACATGCCTTCCTCTTTCATATAATCCTGTTACGAACACTCTCTACATTTAACCTACTTTCTCATACAAGTTATTTGGATCCCAGGAAGAAATTTGTTACGGGGCAGATGAGCTGTACTGGCATCCCATTGTTCAGTTTCTCAGTTTTGTCTATGATTTACACCACTTCTAATAAAAATTCATAATTTGCCATTATCAATGGCTAGATTATTTGCTTTAGCATAACTATATAGCTATGAATGAGCTGCTGTCATAAACATTTTTTGTTGTATTAACTGAGTTAGTGACGTAGGATTTGTTTTTGCTCTATTTTTTCTGGTAGAAGATCAATGTCTCCAGCTGCAATTGCTCATCTGCAGGTGCATTTGCTAGTGCTGGAAGCGGCATGTAGGGTGACTTTCATTATCCATTTAGTCAAGAGGTACAATAATAGATATTGGTATTTTGGAAAAAGTGATCTGCACTTGGTCCAGCTCTAGGCACACTGTAAATACAGACACTAGGCATTTTCTCCTGCAGCAATGACCATAGGCTGTTGCTCTCTTGACCCAAGCATTGTGTGCTCTGCCCACCGTTCCTGTCCTCTTGTCACCTGCAGACATGATTGTGGGTGGGATCTGCACTTACCCAGGTGTGTGGTGCACCACTGTCAAATCCTTCTTCTTTTTTGTAACCTATTTTTTATTCCTCCTCTGGCATGCAGTGAAATGAGTGACCTTCGTAGTAGGGAATTCCTTGGTATTTAAGTGCATGGAAAACACAGCGTTGTAAAATATGTGCATACAGAATTGCTAGTGAAATTATGCTCATTGGCTTGCCACTTGTACATCCTGCGTTCTTTTAAAGTACAACTAATCCTTTTAATATTAAGACCTCTTACAGACATGTTGAGGAAGTGGGAGGAGGTGTCAGCACTCAGTCAGTAGCTGGGAGGTGTGGGCAGCTTCCCATTTTCTACCTGTGCAGACTACTATAAATTGAGCTAATAGAGAAATGGTCAAGTTGATTTCAGGGAACACTGACATGGGAAAAAATGGTGCCAGTACTGAGCCTGCCATTCCAAAACCACGGGCTTTGCATTGCAAAAGAAACAAACAGCAACAAAAAGGGACTGCAGCCAGCTAATAAAGGGGAAGATGGAAATAACTGCTTGAAAGTAGAGTGAAAACACCAGGTGAGAGACAGAAACACAAACAGACAGTTTGTAGACAAAAGTGTGACAAATTCCATAGAACATCTGAAATGGGATTAAAGTATCAGGACAGTGGAATTGTACACTGAAAATAGTGTTTAAACTGCACTCTAGAAACGTTGCTGTAATGATATTTAATGGGAAAGTTTTTATTTTATTCTTGCATATGTCCTAAAAGTGAGTTGAGCGTATGCATCAAAAAATGAAGTTTGCATATAAATACTTGCTTTTGAAAAGACTACAACAGCAAATATATTAAAAACAAAACAAAACAACATATCCCTCCAAAAACAACTCATTGATTCCTATTTTTGAAAAATTGAATGCTTACTGTATGATTAATGCTAGTATGAGTTGTCATTTTTGCTAGCCCAGCTATACACTAGCTGAAGAATTCATATAAATAGTTGAGGTGGATGGCCCGTGGATACTGTACACAAATAAGCTTTCTTAAAATATCTCTTTACTGCTGTCAGTGATGCCTACTTAGAATAAACTGACCTCCGGGCTCCCAGCACTACAAGTGAAATGGAATTTTTTTTAATTTACTTTTAAGGAAAAAAAACAAATGTCAGTCTTCAGATCATTGTTATTACATGAGGAATGCGTGCTGCGTGAAATACATTCACAGATGGTCCCTAAACATAAGCAGCACATACTGTGTATACAAGATAAGTCATTCTTTAAATTCTCTGGGTTTTCATATTTAACCTATTAGAGGAAGGAAAAAAAAAAAAAGTGCCAGAAAAGGAATGTCACAGCATTCAGGTGCTACAGCCCAAGTGATTCTGTGTGCAGCTGTGACTCCAGTGCTGCTGGCTGACTCCTCAGCTCCCAAGGCTTTGGAGAGAAGGATAGCTGTCTTAATAAAAGCTTTGCTGCAAATTTACTATTGTGCATGACTTTAGAGTTTCTTTTATTGGGAAGTTCACTCTATCTTGTGCAGGTCGGCAAGATCCCCGACCGAGTCAGAGACCATGCAACGTGCAGCTTGCTGCTCTGGAGATTGATGGCCAGGAAGGCATGATTCTGCTCATCTTCTTCCCATCAGTTCTTGTAATTTTATGCTGATCAGGCGTCCTTAAATAACTGCTCTGATTTCTTGGAGGTAGGTATGACATGCTCTTCAGAACCTGTCCCAGGCAGGCAGAGGTGATCACTGGGAAGTGTGGAGCCAGTTAGTTTTCTGTAAGTGATAGCAAATGACTGCGTTTTGTCTGGTGTCTCTTGGAGAGTCTCTGCATTCTGGGAATACCTTTCACACACGCACATGACTTTGTGAATGCTAAAAGCTTACAGAAGTTCTCAAAGCAATTAGAAAGAGTGTTGGGAGCTGGTAAATACAGGCATCAGCTTTGGCTCGGGAAATTCCTGAGCAGCAAATTCCTGGAGGCTGGGAGAACTTGTTGGGGAAACAACTCCCCAGACATCTGTGTCATTCTCATGCCCTTCCCAAAGTTAACTCTGCTTAGCCATTGGCTATTTGTAAGACTTGCATGAGGGTACAAGCACCACATCTGGGAGGACTCCGAAAAGGGGAGCAGATGCGGGCGCGTTATTCTTTGCTTTACTATAGCCGTAACCATAGCTGGTCCCTTTTTCCCCATAGGCATTAGTTTTCTATTCAGTCTGCATCATGGGAGGTAATGGATGCAGTGATGGAGAACAGAGCTTTTACACAAAAGGCACTGACTCAGTCTTATCTCTGGGCTCTCTTTTTCAGGTTTCTTTTGGGTTCTGTGAAGTTTATTAGCTATTAATTTCTATTTTACATAGTTTTATTTCTTATTATAGCTGCTTAAAGACCTAAAGGTGGAAATATTTTTCATTTAGTGCGGTAAACTCAAGTTCTATGTAACTACTTCACGGGAGACATTGAACAAGGTTGTGTTTCTGAGCAAGAATTCAAATTTAAACATAAATCTAGAGGGGGAGAAATTAACAAGCAAGCCTGAAAGTGTTTTTTTTTTTTTTTTATGGAAGTTTACTAGAAATCAAATGTGTAACCCCTTTCGTGAGTTTTGTGACAAGGAGAGGAGAGGATCAGCTCCCAAAACTTTTATATTGACACCTGTGAGTGAGACTCTGCACTGGATCAGTAGCAATGAATTAAGTGGTTGTGTAGTAAGTATTGACCTAGAGCTACAGCTGCAGCTGGTGCTAATCCATAATTAGAGCTTTTCAAAAGCAGGGGGGAAAAAAAGAAAACTTGTTCATTTTTAAAACTTGTTTTTCTTAGTTCTGCACTTTATGAGTAGAGGTGGAAGGAGAAATGCTGGAAATACAGCAGGAAATACTAATTCTATACTAAGAAAATACATTTTAGTTTGCATTAGAAGTCCCGTTCTTTCAGTGTTTTCAGTCCAGATTTGCAGGCACTCAAAATTTTATGACTCTGTGGATAAATACCTATGCTTGAGAGAAGTACGTGGTGTTTTCAGGGTTAGAATTAACTGATGAGCTTTTGCTACCGCTGCAGACCTTGCTAGTAGCAAGAGAGTTGTGGTAGTGTTGTCCAAAAGACAGGTTTGTTACCCCCTGTGCAATGAGCCAATCTCACACACCGCAACGAGATATCAATTTATTGCAAATTTATGGGTTTTGCAGATTTATGGAATTTATTGCAGATTTATGGAATTTATTTTCCATGGTGCTTTTTGTACATATTGTTGTTGCTTGACCAGTACCCTGGCACAGCCTCTGACTCCACAATTGGTTACCTAATCTGAATATCATTACAAAATATAATACACAATGCTTTTGATATTGCACGTGCTCAATGGGGAGGGTCTCCAGACAGAGTGGGGTCTTTGAGGCAGTGGGTGCCATTTTTAGTATTATAATGACAACAGTTTGGTTAGGGGTAGGGCTGATCTCCTTTTCTGCTGACTGCTCTAGTCATACTGATTAAACACGTTTAGTTTAAACATTTCCAGGATGTTCCATCTTTGAGGTCAAGCTTAGCAGCCTAATTATGATTAAGAGTTCCTTTCCTTAAAGGCTTCTGACAGTTCCAAGGATGATCATCCTGTCCTAGACAAAAGTACGTATCTGCTAAATCTAAGGGTACCCATAGAAAAACTTGTACAAAGATTAATTTCTACTTGACTTACAACAATAGGGCCCTCCAAATTTTTGTCACAGCTTTATTAAATATTTTATTTTTAAAAGGATTTATATTTTGCAACTCTCACTTAGACTTTGGTCTTCCTCACTTCAGGCATGCTTCAGGAAACCACTAAAGTACATGCTGAATTGACTACGTTCAGCTGGGTTAATCTCTTGTTTAAATATGAAGAATGTATGGTGCTGGATCAGAGCCTTGAAGGAGTCCATGAAGTGGCTGGGTGAGCAAGGACTACAGGGAGTGAGAGAGTGTAACATAGGATCCTCAATTTTATTTTTTAAAGTTGAAGATGCCACAACTCATATACTAAATACAGTGTATTCATGTATGTCAATACCATATAATACTTGGGGGAGGAAAAAAAGTGCAGGTAGCTGCCTCAGTTTGTGTGAGGTTAACTTCTGGCTTTGACATAGATGAGATGCATAGGGACAACAACAACACACAAAATCTGACAATGCTCATGAAACAACATAGTCTAGCAGGATTTATACAGACAGTAGTGGAAGCTTTAACCAAAAAGGCCGTTTCTGCTCTGATGTGTGATACTGATGTTCTTTTCTTTCATGGTTCTTGATGATTTGGTTATGAGGCTCTCAGAACAATCATATTTTCCCTAAGAAAATGAAAATGACATTAAAAATTATTGTTGCAAAATGAGAGGCAACAGATCTCTGAAAGACGTAAGCACTTGCATTTCCAAAGCCAACACAACAATGAATTGTTTGCTAGCATTGTCATGGTATAGAAAATATGGCTTAATATTGAATTCTGATCAATCTGTGCAATGCTTAGAGTGTCCTGAATTATGTTAAGTCAAATAAAATCTCTCTTTGCTAACATTTTTTCCTACTTCCTTGCATGCTGTCTTGCTCTATTGTGCATTCAGGCTTAGGGAAGGCAACCTCCTTTATGCAGACCAAGTGCTCTCTGCTGGTTCGGTTTGTACAATGTAAATCAATGTAAGTGTTCAGAACCTTTCCACTTAAGGCTACATTTTCCTTTCCCGTGTATCTTTTACACTATGGAATTAGAAAAGTCCTTTTCTCCTCATCTTTATTGGATGTTTTCTTCTACAGAGTGGTCTTTCTGCTCTACGTTTCCAGAGGAATTTAGTTCTTTGTTTACTTACGGCTTCATTAAAGAACGTCCAGTCGCTAACAATTTCCATCGTCAACCTTTGAATATCAAGCACACTATTGTAATACTCTTTGAAAGCACGGCATGTCGTGCAAAAGCCAGAGAGCTCTAGTCAAGTTATAAAAAGAGCACAACTGGAGCTGCCTGAACAGGAGGAACGTGTGGGGAGATCGAGGGCATTGCCATGACAATCCGACCGACGGAACTTTGTTCTTGTTGCCTTCTGGCGTAGACTTTCTTCTTCCAACATCAGGTGCAAATGATGATTACAAGAAGCCGCGCTTGTTGTGGAGAAAATGTGACCAAGCTCCTCTTCTTCTGTTTGTTGGAGCTACAAAATACGTGGTCAATGGAGTCTAATTTGAATGAAATTTTACGGGCACGCAGAGGTTGGTGTGAAGTAAGGAACGCTCTGTTTTGACCTCTGTAGCCTCTCTACAGAGAGCTTAATAGATAAATGTTTCAAATTACAGTATGTTCCAATTACTGTACATTTATGGGACGGTGTGAGCTCCCTCTACGGGCTAATTTAACGTCTGCAAATTCCAATAATTCTTTTTTGTAACAAAGCCTCTGTGTAGCCTAGTGGATAAGGTGCCTGCCTAAGGTTTCTAAGGTTGTGCTCTTTTGAGCGTGTGCAAGATGGCTGCCACAAAAGTGTTTGAAGCTGCCGCGTTTGAAGCTGCCGCGTGTGTTTGAAGCCGGCGTGTTTGATGTTGCTGAGTACGTTTGTAAATTTGAGGCAGACTTTAATATTGTTAGACGGTAGGGGAGTCCTTTTCAACCTTTTTTCATTTTTCACTTGAACTTTTAAAAAGTTTTATTTTAACTTTTTTTTAAAACTATTTTAACTACTTATGTCAGCTGAGGAATGCTGTGATTCACAGCCATTATTGTAAGGAGGCTGTTATGTATTTTTAGTGCTGCTGGGACCATAGGAATTTTTGAGTGACTTTGACTGCAGACAACAATGTGGAGAATAATCCTGGCTGTGAAAAGTGCTGTTGGGGCTGCAGAAAAGTACAGAATAATTTTGACCAAGGGCAATCATGGCTGCTTTTAGAAGACATCCAAGCATGCCTGGGTGTTGAATTTATGAGTTGCTGCGACTGGGAGCGAAAAAGATATTGTTGGAAAGAGTTGGGGTTTTGTAGAGATTTGACAGTGCATTCTGTTAGCCAGGATGCACTGTCTGAGAGTGTAAAAAACAATTGTGATGGGACTGTAAGAAAGCCTTCAAAGATGCTGGGAGTGAAGAACTTAGTTGTCTGGACAGTAGGGGGAAAAGGGTGCCATTTGTTGGAGGCTGTGAACTGTCAAAGCTATGTTAGAAAGTAAATGCCGAACGCACGTGAGAAATGCAGAGCATAGTTTGCTCCTTCTGGAGAAGAAATGTTCTGTAACATTCTCTAGGAATGCCATTTTAGAAGTAAAACGCTGTCCTAGAGCTGATACAGGACTGGGAGATCACGGTCTGTTCAATGGGAGACGAGAATTTACCTAAATGTTTTGTTTGTGCCCAAGCAATCTCTTACTCCATGAAAGTGAATATTGGTTGGAAGTTGGAGGTTCATAAAATGTAGCTAACTGGATGTTCTCCAAATGTAACTGATTTGGTGTCAGCGGACCACAGATGGACAACTTCTGTTCATTGTTCGTGGTGATTTGGGGGCTTTGTGTTCTACTGAGAAGTTTCGTAGTTCTGGGTGTCTGCAGGACCTCCTCTCTTTCATTCTCATCCCGACTTGGAGCACCTTTTAGTGACGATGTTTGTCCATGGTCTGGGAGACCCTCTGGGGATGTCACAGGCTCTCACATGTCTTTCAGTCATTAGAAGGCAGACCTGGTAGCTGCTGTAGTAGCACGTGTGCTTCTTCACTGCATTCATCCATCGTTTATCAGATTGAATTCTTGGCACAAGCTTGGGATATGTGAGTCTCTACCTCAGTTAAAACGTAGCAGGATGTTAAACTTTGAGATCACAGATTATTTTGTTTGTAGTGTTGAATCTCTCTCGGATTGAATCATCACCTTTTAATTTCTCTAGACCTGACTCCTCCGTTCTGGTGACTTTTCATTCAGATCTGTTTTTATAATCATCCGAGCTGCTAACACCGAACATTGTTTTGTATGAAATTACACAAGTTGATGAAATTATTAAAGAAAAAGTGTGGTACATTACAGAGAGTTGAGTAACAGTTCATGACTTGGCTCCCTGTGAAGGTTTGCAGTTGGGGGTTTTTAATTTCTGTACAATAGCAAGCCCTGAATGGATCTGATTGATATTGTTTGCGACAAATTACTAGTATTGTACATTTTTTCCAGGCATTTATTTTATGTATTTTAGAATATTTGTTATGTTTGTTTGATTTATACTGTCGTTCTTAGCTCCTTTAGTTTACCAAGCACCTCATGAAATGAACTTCAGCGCTCTCTTTGCTGTTTACACAAACTTTTGGTTCCCTTGAAGCATTTCCTTAGATGATCCAAAGTAGCTCACACTCCTCTCTGTGCCATGTCTGGTGAAACTCCAGAGCTACTCAGCTGGATGGCCAGCCCCACAGCTCTCAGGACGGGCCCTCTGAAAGTGTTTTTGCATGGTTTTAGAGCAAGGTTTGGTCCAGACTTGCTGCAGGAACTCCGTCTCATAGTTATGGTGGAATATATGGTGCCCTGTCATCTGAATTTCCATTGTCACATATAATGGTTTTCTGGATCTTGTGTAACCTGCACTCTTTCATTTTTCCATTAAAGGTTTTTTGAGTATTACCAACCTTACCTCCATATGATTTGATGATTTTTGATAATTTTACGCGACAGTTCAGAGTGGTTGCTGCTCTATTTGTTTGCCAGACTTGGTAAATCAGCTGTTTTTACTTTTTGCATAGTCTTACTGATATATTTATTATCATTTATTCTAAAGCTTAAGTATCTTTCTTTGTTAGCATTTTGGGTTTTTCTTCCATGAGTTCCTTCATGAGCTTCTATCCTTTCCAGTAAGTAGCCTTCCCTTTGTTTTGCTGTGGACCTCATGAATCTTAAATGGAATGCCATGTTAAGTTGTGTGTCAGTGGATCCCATCATCACCTTCAGTGTAATACTCATAAAACTTGGTTTTCAATTTGTGTTCTTGCCCTTAACACAGCAAAATGATTATTGAAGGATATGGTGCTGGAACATTTGAGTAGCTCCTCTACCTAAGAGCTTGCTACTGGTGTAAATGAATTGCAAAGTTGTCCAAAGCAAGAGCACTGCTTAAGCTTTAGATAAATTGTCTTGACTTTTCTAAAACAAAGGTGTGAAACTTTTAGGCAAATCTTCAACTATTTACTAAAATTAACAACATAAACCCTGATTATTTATATCCCCCTCACTTCTTGAAGTTGATATACATATAGATTTTATCCCTCTGCCTATTTATATATAACTAGGTTTTGAGCTATCTAGGGCTATTTAGAATAGAAATGTTTCAGTTCTCTTTTAATTTCTTATCCTGAAACGTATACTTGTTACAGATGAAGTATTAGATAGCACTGACGATCATTCTCACAGATTTCATTTTACATTAATACTGTACAGTATTTAGTCATTTTGTTGAAATAGTTACATAAATTAACAGTTCACTATGCACAATGCTGTGCATTTTTTTTTCAGACATGAAATATTGTCTGTCGGTTCATTGTACTTTTTTCATTTTCCTCATGGATTTTCAGCAATTTGTGATATTACTAGCATAGAGCTGTACTTAATAATTAGTGTACTAGTTGTACTTAATTGTGTGTAACTGTGTTCTGCTCTCAGTCACATATGAAAGATTACTAACAAGAGAGAAAATGCGAGGGCTGTAGCTTATTGTTTCTTCTCCTCTGTTGTGTGATTGATGCACAAATGGGTTAATAGGGAACAGTGATGTGGGGTTTCCTTCTCATCTAGTCTACCTTACATTTAATCAAATTGATGTTTTGCATCTCCTGACCTAATAATTTTTTCAGGAAAAAAGATTGTCACTGGACAGTATTTGTGTGGCTGTAGTTGAAAACGATTTCTATTATCTGTTTTTCTCATTCTTGGCTTCCTTTTGTTTTGGAAATTCTGTGGCTGAACAAACACAGTGTTCCCAGATAGACAGGCTTTCAGCTTCTTAAACACGCTCCAGCTCTGCTTCAAACTGTGATGCCCAAAGTTTAGCTAAAAATCCATACTTCGACGGAGTGGCCTGATTTAAAAATGCTGAACTTGGAGATGCCCAAGAGGTGACACCACGCATGTAAAACCTTGAATGCAACTGTACAAGCTGTACTTTAGGCACCTTAATTTGAAAACATTAGCTTTTGTCTCTTTCTAACTAATCACCGTCTGTGTTTGGCGTTGCACATTCCTTTCACCCAAAGAGCTTATAACCAGAGCAAAACAGTCGAAGTGTAGCTAGGATATACGGTGACACCTGAGAAAGGGAATTAATGGGCTATTTATTTTTCTTGTATTTGTTTAGCTGTGGAAATTCATACCAGGCTTTTGTCCATCCATGCCTCAGTTCTTAATTTTGTGACAATGAAATATGAGTCTCTGAAAAGGTAAATGGAAAGTTTCTCGTTTAGCAAATACATACAGTTGCAGGAAAGGATTTCTCTTGATGCATTACTTATCTATTAGTATTCCTGACTAACAAAGTGAGGCAATCTTCGGGTCTAGTTCACCTTAGTAACATACCCCAAAAGCTGCACAGGAGCAGGGTTCAGATGGTTGCTAGCATAAGGCAGTCAGTGACAGCAGCAGCCACTTCTTTCACCATCAGTCTGCCTGGGCTTTGGACGCGTGGTGCAGTGAACTGCTGGCTCTGTCCATTCTCACCCACTTGATTTGATCCAAACCAAAGGATCATTTATTTCATTCCCTTGCCAGAGAACACAGAAGTGCTTTTTCTGTTGACACAGAAAGAGACAGACTTGATCTAATAATGTGAAAACTCTCCCCCTCTGTTTTTTTTTTTTTTTCATATTCTTTGTTTGGCTACCTCAGCTTCAGGAAGATGTATTTCTCTTATGCACACCTGTAAGTGCTTGTTAACAAGTTATTTATATTCAAACAAAACATTTTCTACTGCTTGTTCATTATTTTTTTTTCGTTCATTATGTCCTGCTGAGTAATTCCAACCAAGAGAGAAAACAACGCCGCATGATTTTATGAGTGGTCAAACACTTGAAAACTGACTTGTAGAATTAGATTCACATTAAACTAATAGAGGAAAAGGTTTGCTTTATGGAAAGTACAGGAAAAGCAAAGGAAGTATTAATTGATTGGAGAGTTTATTCACAATATTTAATTCCACCAGCTCTTTTGTTATACAGTAGAGGCAGAATTGAAGCGGATATTTCAGATGGTGGATAGAAGAGGAGGCTTTTGTCAGCTGAAATGCTTCACTCCGATCTGTGGAATTCCCCTTGCTCTCTACAATGCTGGCAGAACAGCAGCACGCTTAACGTCACCCGCGGGCACGAGTCTGTTCTCTGCCACCTGAAAATCCAGCAAAGAGAAAGCAGCCCAGAAACCAGGTATCAAGACGTGTGTGCTTTTTGTGGCTTTACCTTTTCTCACTTTTCGCCGATGATTATAAACCCCCTCAATTTATAAAACCGAAGAAGTTGGCATGTGTGGAATCACAGAGTACACCATGGGTGAAGGTGGCCCATACAGGAGTGGCCAGGGCTTTGTTTTCCATAGATTGCAGTGTTTTCCTCCCCTAGCAAGCTAAAGCACACATCCAGCAAGCAGTGTTTCTGTCTGAATTTCCACAGCTAAGATACATGTGTTTGGCATGGATGCTTTTTGATATTTATCTTTGAGAAGGTGTAGTATCTTTAACATCAGCGTCTGCATTTTGTAGCTGCACAAGGATGGGTTTAGCAATTCTGAAGTGTGGTGTCTTCCACCTGAAATACCCTGATTCACATATGAATGCAGTGGAATGAGGCTATATATACAATTCCTTCCATTGTTGCAGGACTTGAGGCAAGTGGCTTTAATCCCCTGTGTATGGGAAAGCAAGCATGGGTGCTGCTGTTTGTGGTTTGGGAAAAGACACCATCCCAGCAACACTCTTCCCCATGAATAACAAATTTCTGCATGTGAAGGGAAATCTGAGCACTAATATGGAACCTTTTCTTTAAGTTTCAGGATTACATTATGCACCCGTGTCTTGAGCCTAATAAAATGAATGAATCCTCGTTTTCCTACACTTACAGCTTTAAAACAGGCAAAGTCTTTTATTTTTTCCCACTGCAATTTAATCTAATTTTAATATTCCCTAGATAATAGTGAAATAACCAGTCCTGTCCAATTCTGCCTTAGATAAAAGCATCAGCATGTTTGGAACATAAACCTTATTTTACCTTTTGTTGAGCTGCCCAATTTAGTAAGAGCAATTCAGTGCTACATCTTAAACATAGTATGACTTAGAACACTGGAATCTGCCTGGAATGTGAAAAAAGGGAATAATTTATATTTAATTGGTCTAAACCTACCTTTCCTAGGTCAATAAGAAGAGGAAAATCAGCAGCATTAATCAAGATAAAATTATCAGCTGATTAATCAGTGTTCTAATTACTGCATAGTTCTTTCCCTTTTCAGTTTTAATTACTAAACTTCATTGTCTTTTCCATATGGCCATCATGCATTCGCCGTACACTTTTTCTCCTGGTGAGATCATTAATATAAAAAATGTACATTCGAGACATTACTGAAGATATAAGAAATTGCTACTGCCTACTAGAAATTACCAAGGAAGCTGCAAATCAGCCATAGGTTATACAGGAAAAGTCTAATAAATCTACCAACACTTAAGAAAATAGATATAGTGGAAGTGTAATTATGATTATCAAATCAACCTTTGTCCTAAAGTGAGTTTTACCAGTCTTATTTCATCAAATCTATCTCTTGGTTGGGTCAGAAACCAATCACAATCTGATTTAAATTGGCAAAATACATGGAAGACCTCTTGAATTTGTAGGGCTAACGTAGACCACACAACTATGCCGTGAGCGTATTTTATTTGGCAGAATGGCCCTGCTTACTAGAGCTCAACTCCATAAGGGTATTTAAGCAATTCACTACCTATGGACTAACTGATTTTCGTACTTACTGGGTGCCTAGATACCTTGCAAGGATTTATGCCCAAATGAGTACATCTGCTGCCTATTACACTGACAGAAGTATCTTGACTTATTTGGGCTCTGTTGGCTGCAGTCTCTCTGTATCCTCGTGCACCTGGTATGTTCTCTGTACCACTGGTGCATCCCAGGCGTGCTCAGTTCCCAGCCAGCACCTACCTGAAGCAAAGGGAGGACAAGCTGCTGTTCCCCAGGGAGAGCTGCTGCTGAGAGCACTCGGTTCTCCACGCTGGGGAAATGTGCAGAGGGGTCTTGCTTCACTGTAATTTTTTTTAATTAATGTCTTACAGCATTTCTACCACTTGTGTTTCCTCTCCCCCTTCTTGCACAATGAGGAGGGCACACAGTTACCTGTAGGCAACGAGCCCCATGCATGACTTGGTGCTGAGTTGTTGAGTTCGGCGTGGCTGGACCGAGCTGTGCAGCAGTCATAGAGGCTGCCAAAAACCATCACTCTCTGTCTTTAGCTCCTGATAACAACATCTCGAAGATCTGCCCTTCTGCAAACTGTTAAACAAAGACGTGGTGACTTGTGCCTGGTTGCATCCCTGTTTCCTAAATATTTGTTGTATTCCTGATCAGAACACAGTAAGTGAGCGTATGCGCAATGGAATTGCGGAGTTTCCCAGTTCTGTTTCAGCCCGTGGATGACTCAGGTTACCCACGAGACAAGAAGAATTGCCAGCATGCACACCTACATCATTGCATGGAGGGGTGTGTGGCCAGGGCTGTCCCACCCCACAACCTGTGCCCCTGCCCATGCAGCGGGGTCTGCAAGGTGGGACGTGGGGTGTGCTCCGCAGTGTCCTGCTTAGGGACAGCTGCCAGCCCTGCCAGGAGCAGAGACCCAGAACAAGGGCAGAGGGAGGGCAACCCCAAATGAGACAGCTGCATCCACGAGCTGCGGGGTGGATTTCTACCCTGCGGTTTCCATCGTCTTCCACTTTTAAAAACATTTCTATCTGCTTGCCTATTTCATTTACAAATCAGGTTTTCCTGAGAAGTAGTAGTCATACCAGTTATTTGGTTAACTGATTAGTAATTGAAGGCCTAGTTTGGAAATTGTACAAGTTTCCTATGAATATTCATAAAAAATAATTAGCTTGGCTTCTGATTTAGAACCCAACAACAGTTCTTTTTTTTTTTTTTTTTTTTTTTTTTTTTTTTTTTTTTTTTTTTGATAGATGAGTTAATTATATGCCGGGGTCCCGTTGCTGAGCTTCCTTCCCTAAGTGCTGCTGGAGGCAACACCCCTGCTCTGGGGGTCTTTTGCTTTGCAGCTTTTTGTGGCTTTCCAGCGCTGCCGTGCACCAAGGGACGTGGGTGCCCTGAGCCAAACCCCCTCCCCATTGCACGGGCGGGCCTGCTCCCGCTCGTCGCCTTTCCCAAAAGCGCCCTGGGACGCGGGGGCTGCCCAGCAGCAGCGGGGGCTGCGGGCTGCCGGGAGCCGGAGGGGCCGCAGCCCCGGGCTGGGGCCGGCGGCCGGGAGCTGCGGGAGGAGCGCGGAGCAACGCTGCCATCCAGCGGCCGGCCCGCCGCCCGCACCTCCCCTGCCCGCGGAGGTTTTCATCCCGTCAAGGAAAAAACCGGCTCTTGGAAAACAACCAACTCAGTTGGAACTCGGAGATAATAATCAGTTTCTCTGGGCTTGTGAAATTGGCTCATTAAGCGTGCTTTTTAACAGAAAATATTGGAAGCGATTAAGTCTGCTTTACTGAGTGGGCATGAAATGGCCAACCTTCGGCCACCCACGGCTCCTAGGTGCCTGGCGTCGTTTTATGCATGCGGCGTAATGTCTTTACTTGAAGTGCTGTTTATTCATCACCTGCTTATTTATCTCTTTGCATTTGGCAGGCACATCGATCAATGTTAAACTGTCACACAAGGTTATTTTTCTTTTACATAATAGTAGAGGCCTAAGGTAGTGGCATATTAAAAGTAATAACTTTCTAACTTGTAGCTCAAGATGACAGCACCATTTGTACCTGAATATATTACAGCCAGAAATTCAGGGGAAAAAAAAAAAAAGAGAAGAAGAAAAAATTTTAAGGGAAAAAAAAAGGAATTTAAAAAATGGATGATGTCTGTTAAGTGCTAATGGTCTTCCAAGGTCAAAGGCTGGAAGACAACACTCCCTGTGTTGCCACAAATGGGTGCCCATGTATTGGGACCGTGTCCAAACCCTGACCCATCAGAGCTGTCTCCAGGCCTTGATGGTTCTGACGAGCCCACATGGACACTCTGTGACATCAGGCACCCAACCTGGCCATGGCAACCGGGTGTCACAGAGTCACGGAATTGCAGGGGTCGGAAGGGACCTCTGGAGATCATCTGGTCCAGCCTCACCCAGGAGCACACCGATGGCTCCCGGTGTGTGGCTCTGGATGGGGATGCTGAGGACTGGTGGCTTGGGCTGAGCAAGCAGGGAGTGGTGCAGCGAGCAGCAACTGGGCACGCAACCATCTGAACAGCAACAGAAACTCAACGTAGAAGGAACTCTTTTCATTCTAGTTTCTCTCACCCCCCCCCTTTCCTTTTTTTGGTTCTAGTATTCTGTTGCTTTCAAACACGGCCCAGCTTTGATAGACTTCCTGTCTTGGCGCAGGGCCAGGCAAGCTTTCTCTGTACAAACAGGTTTTCTTTTTATTTTCAGTCCAGCCTAAAAATGCCTACAGATAGAAGAATGTCAGATCTTTTTAGTGTTGAATTTCAAAGCGGTCCTTAGAATTCCTTCCTTCCCTTGATCTCATCTTTGGATTGCTGCTTGGACTCGCTCTCTGTTTCTAAATATAAGCTGTGGACAGTGGCTTTCTAATAAAGCACTTTGATAGTCTTGTGTACATGGGAATTAAGCACAGGGCCGTGGTGGACGTTGTGTCAGCAGCACCGTTCCTGCTGACATGAAGCGCTGCTCCTCTCCTCTCGTTTGCCAAAGTACCCTCACCAGAAAGTGTGAATGAAAAAATGGAAATGCTTAAGAAAGCACGGCCACGAAGCACGCTCGCGCTTCATGCAGATGGCATCTTGCTTTCTGGATTTAACAGAATTTATCGTTGAGGCTGGTCTATCTTTGGATCTGTTAATTCATGTATTCGTTCCTGCTCTTGGGCAGACGGTTCTGCTTTATCTCACGAAGTGCAAACCTGGGAGAGAAGGAGGGGGGAAGCTTGTCCATTAAAAAAAGCTGCACCTCCACGTGTCTGTGCTCTTTGGATCAATATTTGCATCAAAGTGGTTTAAATGTATGTGGCTCTAGGGCTGTCCATTCTTTCAACCTGACCTGCAGCATTGATTAGGGCTGGTATAAGGAGAGGAAAATAGCAAATCTGGTAAGATAAAATTAAAAAAAGCAAGGAATGTCGCTCTGAGTCCTGCAAAAGATGTACTTAAAGCTCTCACATCGTCCGTCTGAACGCAGCAATCCCCTTGGTTAGGGACTGCCCCTCTTTGCCACCCGGGTTTGGCAGTTGTGGCTCATTTCATCTTATTTCTGGGCATAACAGAGAACATTTCAAGTTTATTTAAACGTAGATGCAACCTCTTTGTTTGGAATCTTTGAGTTATCTTTATTCTGTTTCAAATATTCTCACTGATTCGTAATCACTACTTCAGTTTTTGCTTACATCTTCTAATTCATGGAAGGCACGGAGTCAGTTTACACTGTAGACAGAAATTAACTTCTGCACGTTCTCTTCTTCCAGCAGCACTGTGAGCCCTCCCCCGAACTCCGTTGGACATTAAACATGCAGGGAGTGCGAGGCAATTTACACCCATAAGAGATTCTTATCTGAAGAGGAGCACAATTAGAGCGAAGCTGCAGGGCTGACCCTCAAATTTTTCCTGATTACTAGCTTCTGTTAGCATTCTGGGGGAAGAAAACATTTGGTTCCCTTCCCTGTTTTTTGCCGAAGTGTCTTTGCAATGCATATTGAAGTGATGGGTTGGAATCAGTAAGAGAGGTCGCCTGGTGAAATCCTGGCACTGCTTTCAGGACTCCACCAGCCCAGGACCTCCCCAGGGGACTGAGCCCTTCTGTGGCTGCTGGCGTTGGCTGGTGTCTTGGGGCAAGACCAAAGCTGACTTTTGTTTAGTGTACCTTCTAGTTTGTTTACAATTTTTGTTGGTGGATAAATTTGAAAAGTCAAGTTCCAATCCTGGATCTGCATTTTTTTTCCTATTTGGTCTCAAGCAGACTTTTGGTATTGAATTCTCTGCATGTAGGATCAGCCTTTAAACTTTGACCTGCATGTGTGATAGCTTAGGCAGCAGCTAATTTTGAAGCAGAAAAGATTTAAGATCAGCTTTTTTTGAAATGACTTCAAGTTTTGATAAAGAGTAACAGAGAAACAAAATGACAGAACACAGTATAATACATAAAACTGAGAGAGGAAAAAATGACAGCTCAGAAATTTATCATGTAAACAAAGAAGTCCACCCTATTGAGCGGAATCAAATTGAATAAATAGAATGATCTCTCCTCCGCGCTCTGCAGCAGCTCTGCTGGCAAAGCACTTAGCACCTACTCAGATTAGGCTGCATGAATACAACAGTATTAAGTTAGCCTCACAAAAGAGGACTTCTAGTATTAAGAGTGATCAAAGGATTTTAGCAAGGCAGGCTTGTCCACGACCATAAAGGTCCCCTAATAAAGTAGACCCGAGCAATTAATTTACTTGACAGAATGTCTGTGAGCAGATTGCAGTTCCCTTATATTTACTCATTATTCAGTGTTAGCTGGCATTTTTGTGAACGTTTACCTGCAGAGCTGATCACAAGCAGGGCTCCTTAAGGATTCAATACCTGATATTTTACATTTGAGCTGTGGTTGCAGCTAAATGGTCATCTCAGCAGAGGAAGGAGGAGAAAATTATCACGTCTGAGCCATGTGCCCAACCATTAAACCACTGTTGGCCCCATAAACCGGCCCTCAGCAGTTGGCATTTATTGTCCATTCCACTTGTCTCACTCCACGTGTCTCCTAGACGTAATTTAGGGCGCTAGCTGCCAGTAGACCTGTCCTAGCACTAATATACAGCTACCCATAAAACAGTTCTTTCCTAACCTGGTGGATGCCTCCTGTGCTTGTTGTCTTACAGAGTTTTATTATCCCTTAGGACGGTGGCTCCTGCAAGATGAACTGGGAGCGCGTGGCTGTCATGACAAACGTGGGCTCAGCACACGTGCTTTGGGTGAGGCAGATGGGTGTGTGTGCTGCAGCCCTGCTGTGTTCCTCCCAACGGTGCTCCTGGGCTCTTTCCTCATCACCTTTGGGGGCTGGTGGCTCTGGCCAGCCTTCAGGTGTCCCTTGGAGTTAGCCGTATTTGTGCTGGTTACATCGTGTTGTCAGCAGCCAGGCAAGAAGCTGAGGTCTGTCCACTGGAGACGCCGAGGTGTTAATCGCCAGCCAGCACTGAGGTAATTGCAGCTGAAACCAAACTTCGTCGCTGTGCAGCGTTTTTAATTCATGTTATTTGGCCATGCACAGTGGGTGTGAGCACTTCTGTAGAAGAATGCACAGCAAGGAGACTACAAACATAATAGCCTCTGTAATTTTACACGGGCTAGTTCACCTAAGTCCTCCTGTGAGGCAAAGTGCCAGCTTTCCTTCAACGTTTGGTTGCAATGTTTGGTTTTGCCCACCAGGCAAAACCTTTGGGATTTGCTGCTGTAGCTTGTTCTGTGGAGTAACTGGGGGTAAATGTTTCATGTGTTTGAGAGGTGATCGTGGAAAGTAAGGTGAAGGCAAAGGCAGAACTATTGTGAGGAGGTCCTGCTTGATTTTTGAAGAGGCTGTGTAGAATCATAGAATCATAAAGGCTGGAAAAGAGCTCTAAGGTCACCAAGCCCATCCCCACCGTGCCCGCTGAGCCATGTCCCTCAGTGCCACATCTCCATGGTGCTTGAACACCCCAACGGATGGTGACTCTACCTCTTCCCTGGGCAGCCTGTTCCAGTGCCTGACCACTCTTTCAGAGTGCACATTTCCTAATATCCAGCCTGAACCTCCCCTGGCACAACTCTTCTCCAGACTGACCCATCCCAGTTCTCTCAGCCATTCCCTTTAAGACTTGTGCTCCAGACCCTTCTTCAGTCACCTACCTTATAACACCAATTAGGTCACTTACATAAAAATGGATATAAGTTTCTAATGTTAGACAGGCAAGTCTTGTAGTCCTGGCTCTGGTCCATTCCCATGTAACTGTGAGATTGCTTCATGCAATACGTTCTTCAGTGCCATGTTCTGACGAGTTTGTGTCTTAAGCAATGGGTCTGTCCCACTCACAGTGCTAATTCAGCTCCCCGCGTGTTGTACGCTGCAGGATCTGAAGCTCTCATTTACATTTCCTTAACGTATGTCTAATTTTTGTTAAACACCAAAAAAGGAAACACTTGAAGCTTCCTGAGAAATCTTGCTTCTACTTTTGATGTAAGAATATAGCAAGTTCACTGCACAACAATAATGATGTTTAAGAAATACAAGAAGAGAAAGGAAGCTGGATGAAATAGCTTTATTACAGAGGCTGTCAGAAATACCAGCTCAGTGGGCCTCTGTTTGTTTGAGACAGTGTGACATCTAGGCCTGTGGGCTTACAAAGATCAGATTAGTGCACAGAAACCCAGTGTCTGCCTTGTACAGTAGCCATGTGAGATTCTACTGGGCAAATGTGGCAAGATACATCACCTTGAGTTGGCTAAAACTTGCTCTCTTGAAATCAGGAGCATTTTGTGGGCCAGGCTGATCTCTAGTTTAACACTGAGAATAAATAATACTAAAGCAGATTAACCAAGAGATGTGAGGCACTTGCTGCCCCTTCATGTCCTAGAATCAGTGCTGAACACCTTCCTGAAAGTGATGGTCTAGCCAAGGCCCAAACTATGCAGTTTGATACAAGATTTATTGTGCAAAATCACTGGCTTAGGTTGCAGAAGAGGTTACAATCCAGAGAGTCATTGCGTCCTTCTGTCCCTGAAGCCCATTGCTCCAAAAGCAAGCAGAGCAGAAGACACAAGGAGTAAGCTCCCTGATCTGCATGAGTGCCAGCTTTGCCAGAGCGCAAGGACTCGCCGACTAGCTGCATCTCATGGGGTGCAGGACAACGTAAAGGAGTCCTTTTTCATATGGACTACGAGAAAGGCCAATCTGGCTGCATGCTGCGCATGCTGCCCCTGCACTTCCTGAGGTTCCTAAGCTCCTGCTGCCCCCAAGGCCCAGCTGCCCATGCCAGGATCTTCCAAGATCTTGGTCAGCAAGCTAGCCCATACCCCAAGGTGTTGGTGAGCTGGCTGGCTCCCAGGAATGCCAAATCCTGGCAGCAATGTCCTGCAGCATTGTGCAACACGCCCTGTTCAATTGAGAAAGCAGAGCTTTTGGAAAGGTTTTATCTTACATCAATTGTCCCTGCAATCAACAGCGCTTAAATATGAATTTGACTTCGCACCTAATGAGTAAGTGCACAAACAAATTAAAGTTTCTAACAATTTTATGGCATAAACAAGAAGGGAAAGACCATAATCCATTTGGACAGAACTATCTTCTGTTTATTTTGCTCCTATTTAAACAATTCTTGGCTGAAGCTGGCAATAGACAACAGGCAAAGAGGCATGTCAGATCCTGAACTGGCTGAAGTGCTTTTTTCACCTCTACTTCCATTAAACTGATACTTTTGTATTCTTTGCAATGAAGTGATCAATAAGACCATTTCCTATCTCTTGCTTTATTTCTTAAACACAATTCCTGTTGTTGATTGTCTTTCAGTTACATACATGCATCAAAAGTAGGGGCAAGATTTCTTAGGAAGCTGAAATAGTCCACATAACAATCTCCACAGGAGAGATTATCAAATTGAGGAGGAAAAAGTGTAGGGAAATAAGACATAAAATACTGCGGGGCTGTGTTAATGGTCACTCCATGTACTCTTGGAAACCAGGTATCCTATATTCTCTGAAAAGATGCACTGTAGTTCACTCAGTGAAGCCTCACCTCTAACTTCCATACGGCTCAATTCAGCCCCTTTCCAATATAGGAAATCTGACTGTAAATCTTTTTAGAGAGGAGCATAGAGAAATAATTATCAAAACTTGTAATTTTCAAAAGAATCTGTAAGAATTTGGAATACATAATTCTACCAGGAATAGATGCCTACTGTCACCTTCACATGCCTAAATTATGTGCCCTTAGGCTTTGAATTTCAAAGGCACCTTAATCTTTCAGCAGTCTGCTATACAAATAAAGATGTTTCTGTAGCAACTCTATTTTCAGGAAAAGGAACGTTAACTGGCTGTGATCTCAGTCCTGCAGGTAGTAAGGTGATGCATGTTCTCTTAGAGGGTGCTAGGGTGTAATATTAGCTGTTTTCTCCATCGTTTTTTAGTTAAAAAATAATAATATATAAATATATTTTGTATGTATATATATATGTATACACATACAGAGGAAATACCATGCCCATGTAACAAGTCTTCATTGACCTTACCGATGCTTTTGATGCTATTAGACTTCTAGCTCTGTGAAAACTGTTGGCACTGTTTCTGCACTCCTGGATGTCCAGAAAAGTTTGTGAAATTATCCGTCATCTGCACAATGGTGTGCTGGATAGAGGCTGTGGCTGGCACTCTGTTGGATCCATTTGTAACAGCAAAAGGAGTCAAGCAAAGGTATATTTTGGCACAGACTGTTCTTTGGACTGTTCTTTGTAGTAATGATTGATGATGCCACTAGAGACATGATGCCAGGAATATTTATTAAATTTTGAACATCTGGCAAGCTCTTTAACCTGAGCAGATTGAAGGCCTCCACAGCACCGGAGGAGAAGGTTATATGTGATCTTCCTTGCGCAGGTGGTTGTGCTTTTGTTGCACACGCTATAGAAGACCTCTAGTTCACAACCAACAAATTCGCTGTGGCAGCTAAAGCCTACAGATTTATCGTCAGTTGGAAGAAAAGAAAGGTTATGCACTAGTCCAGAGCTGGAAAAGCATATGCAAAGCACAGCATCAGAATCAACGTACCAGTGTGGGTAATGGATTTCTTTTATTTTTTAAAAGGCTATCAGATGTCTGAGAAATCACATACTGAATTAAAAATACATGTTTTGCATGTGAGATTGCATCGTAAATTGACACCTGCATGATATCCCACAGAATACCAGAGTTAGTGTTTATTTTGCTGTAGTAATTTCCACATTAGTCTGTGGCTGTGAAACATGGACAAGTCATTGCTGGCACATCAAAGAGCTGGAAAAATTCCATCAACAGCACCTTCAAGCTATTATGCATATCAAGTTGTAGGATAAGAATCACAAATAACAAGATTTTGCAAAGAGATTGCACAAACAGCATTGAGGCAATCATTATAAAAGCATTATTTTACTGGACTGGACATGTCCTCTGTATTTAGGACATAAAGCTCCCACAGTACATGTTGCGTAGTAATCTCATGACAGGCAGCAAGCAGATCAGAAGTCAGAGGAAAGGGGAGGTATTTGTCCAGAAAAAATTGCTCCCTGGTTGCTATACAACTGCCATCATTTGGGAAACTCAGCACCAGCTATTAATATGGAGTACTACAGTATGAAGTGAGACATGTTGGTCAACAGAGCCGAAAAATAATCCACGACTGAGAACTTGTGAATAATTTTGCCCTTGTTGAACGTCAATGATTAAGTCATGGTATCTTTATATATGGTTGTACTAAATTCAATATTGGAGGAAACCAAATCATGGTTGAGGAGCAGTTCAGGCATCATTCTCTCCATCTCCAGTGGAAGATGAAGCTCTGCCCTGGGGATGCCAGAGGCAGCACTGGCTGCTGCTGCTCTCTGCCCAGCCCATGGGGTTGCTCACGCACTGGGTTTCCACCCGGTGTAGCTCTGCTAATGGATTGGGAAATGGGTGGGAGCAGATTGGCCTTAAAGAGAAGAAACCCTCATGCAGTGCTAAACAAGCTCTGTGGCAGCCGAAGAGAGGAGACAGAAGCTGAGCTTCCTGTCTGACTGTGTGTGGCTCCTGTGAAATGCCTTTCAATTTCCACACCTCTCCGAGAAGGCATTGGTTCCTAGGCAGTGGGTCCTGAGGTATGCATGGGACTGGGCTGCAGGCTTGGAGATGTGCAAGTTCCTCGTGGATCAGGATTTCTTTGCGTTTACCCTGTGTTAGGGAACACTCCAAGAGACACTCTTGTGCCCAGGTCTCTCCAGGAAACAAAGGGGCAGAGGTTCAGGGGTGTTGATGCCTCCTGCTTCCTTAATATGCAAGCTTATAATGAGAGGGAGATTGGGGGGAAGGAACTAATCAGATCAACTGCTGTCATTTACATTTAATTGCTGTGGTTGCCACTGCAGCAGTAAACACGGAAATGTGCTCAAGTCTGAGAAACGTCGTGTTTGGGTCTGTAGTTGCTCTTTAAACAAAAGTCACCCAAATAGCAGCCTTGGAGGGCAGGGGCTCCAGAGCAGCTGTGCTGCTGAACAGGTCGGAGGAGGAGCATGAAGCACAGCTCGGATTTTAGGATGTGTCTGCAATAAATGTAAACGAGCCAATTAGAATATAGTGTTTGCTGAAAGGAAACTTCAAAACTGGGGATTGTTGTACGCAACCTATAGGAAATGAAGCAGTGCAGAGTGTAAAATTGATAGGCAGGTTTTTATCCTGCTCTCCTTTTTATCTCAAGCATCTGAAATTCAGTAAATATATTCACTTGACCTACTTCTGAGAGTAATTTTTCATCAGACTTTCAGTGATTGGATGCCACATGTTTTGTGGTCTTACTCCAGGTTGTCAGAATAGCCAAAAAGGAGTAAAGTGATATACTGAATTACTGCAGGTCAGCCAGTTTTTATGGGGAGGTAAGATGGACTGGGTGCCCTAGGAGTGATCCTCTACACCACGTCTGAAAACTTTGAGGCTAGTGAAAAGCCCAGCCATTGGCATGCAGTATTTCAACCCTGCAACGAGGTATTGTTTACCGAGAGAAAGAGGGGAGAAAAAAATCAACAGTGTTTTATTGTAAAACCTGTCTAGATTTTTAATGAAATATTGGAAAGAGGAAATACTTTTGTCCTGGCAAGACCTCAAGGGTGCTTTTCTTAATTTCTCATTTTATTCTCTTATCTAGGGTATGGAAAAGGGATTCTGTATTCCAGTTATGAAAATGTGCATATTTTATACTATAAAAGAGAACTTTTTTTTTTCCTTTTTAGTAAATATTCTTTCAGAAGAAACACAATCGATGTAGTCAGAGCTAACAAGCAGATGGATGTATTTGAATGCCATTATCTTATGTACAATGATATTATCTCTTTCATGAAAAATTCAGCAGTTTGGGCTGCTTTAGTCAAGGAGAAGGAGGAAGTAGGAAAGAAAAAATAGTGAGAAAAACATGATCAGACTTGGAATCCCTGAGGGGGTCACATTGCATCATTTAGCAGGAGAATAAGCAATGCAGAAGGAGCAAAGTTGGTGGAGCTGCTGTCTGTTCTCCTTATGGCGTTCTTGGCTCTGAGCTCTCTTCAAGCCCTGCAGCTGTAGGTGGGCAGCTCTTGGGCCTGCTAAAGCATCACACCATGACATTTTTATCATCAGTCTAGGAGAAGAAAATAAATTTGCTAACAGAATATAGTTGGCAGGCTAATACTGCCTTGTCACATTCCAGACATCTCCAGGTCTGGCCTGAGCCAGAGGAAACAAGAATGAGGGCCAAGAAGTTCATGATGGACATGTTATATAAAGAACAGAAACACATTTAAAAAAAAAAAAAAAAAAGGATGCTTCTCTGTACTAGAAATCAGGTATTCCTTGTGATTTCAGAAATGGGAATTCTTGTGCTTGTGAAACGTTTGCACTTGCGAGGTGGAAAGCTCTGTTTCTGTAAAACTATCCTAAATTCTCTCTGACTTTGGAGAAATACTGGATTTCCATTTATTGTGGGGAAAACAAACAAAAAAACCCTTAAACACTGCCAAGGTGTAGGGTCTCACCCTGTTCTTAGGTAGCCTGCTGTGTCACATCAACTCCACTGGCTGGTCCAAACCATGCAACCTGCACACACAGGGTTAGGTTTTGCTCCCCCTGGGAACGGGGTGCCAGAATGGTTCCCACTGCTGGAATTTGGTGCTTGTGGCACTTTCTGCTACACAAGCTGCTTATCTGTGACTTCCTCCACGGTGGTTAAAGTAGAAGAGCTCTGCTTTTCTCTTCACAGTTTACAGGGGAGAACTGCCTGGAAAAATTGAAGTTCTTGCACGTAGCTTTAGAGTTGAACCGTGCCAAGAATAGATGTTTCATACCACACGTTATAACGGGAAGCCTGTCATGCAGTCACTCAACTGGGTGACTGGACTATGTCAGGCATTTGGTGGATTGGGAGAATAAAGACGGTGATGGCAAGGTTCGTATGGGTAGGTGGTTACAGGACAGAAGAGTCACTATTCTCTTCTAAGCTGTGCTTAGCAGCTGTGCTCCCAAAATCTTATGGTAGGAGATGATTTGCACATCAGAAGGCAGACAGGTGGGTTACATTTATTTTTACTTGCCTACCAGTACAGTGCTTCTTGTGTCTGGGTGAAAGCATGGTGTTCTGGGGTTGTGGAGTTGGTGCTCCAGAAGAATCATCTTCCAGAGGGCTCTGTCCTATGGGGCATCCACCCTTGGCCCTGCAGCATTTGGAGGGCAGCATTGAGTTTAGCTTTACGTTTCAGAAAATTTCAGAAATAAGTGGTAATTGAAAAAAGATGTTACGCAAACAATGCAACTTCTTTGGGATTCTGGATGTGTCGCCATGTCTTCACAATGAATATTTAGGAAAACAGTTTTCCTAAGTGATGAGATAGATTGACTTTCTGTAGCTTAGGCTGTGGGAAGAGACATACAAACTCAAACTGGACCTTCAAAAGTCCTTGCCCAATGTGGTGTTTATACCCAGTCCTGCTGCCTTTGTCAATGTGATTTCCAGATATAATACAGGATTAGAGCATCCAAGAGAAACATTTATTTTGGTGTAATGTCCTGACTGTTATTGAGATGTTCTGCTTAACTCAAATTGTTTCTCTTCGAATTTCAGCTGCAACAGCACATCAGGTTTAACTGGAATGGTTTTCTTAAACTTGACAATTAGTACCTCGAATCAGGAATGTTGGTTTTTTTCCTTCAAAATTATTTCTTCCTCAGCTCCTCTGTCATGTCCCTTTGGAAAAATAAAACTGTTAGGTAGGAATATAGGCTCAGGTCCCTCCCATAAAAATAAACCCCATTTTTTTCTTTTTTGATGAAATGAAGTTTGTTGAAAGTGTTGGCATTTGGTGGGCTGAAAGAAAAAGTGGGACTGAAAAAATATTTAATCTAAGTTGTAAAGGAGCTTGGAACCACACCACAAGCATCATAATTAACTTTAATAATTATAAATGTAAATGCAGACAAACCACAAGGTTTTAATGGTGTGCCACATGCTTCTGCTAATTATTTTAGAGTTTGGACACATTCAGTGCCAGCTAATTATAAACCCTGCTATGGAAATCATCTGTTTATATTAGACTTATTGATCTCTAGTGTTTAAGCAATATGAAAAGGGAAATCTACAATGCTGTACCATCTGCTTTGTATTCCTAATTGCTTTTAAAGAATCAAATATATAAATAGTCAGCTTTTTGTATGTTAGGCTTCAAACTCATTCAAGAAACATGTTTTGCAAATATAAGTGAACAAGAAAAAGATGGAATATTCATTTCTTCTCTCTTCCCCTCCAACTTTCTCCATCCTCGTGTCTCTGCAGCTCAGTGACCTCAACGCGGGAGCAGAAAACGTGCGTGTCCCAGAAGCCCCACATGTTGGTCAAGCCAGCTGAGAAGGCATACAGATTATCATTTACATCTTTTAATTGCACATTTTCTTTTACTCCTTGCCATCAAACACACCTTATGGCCATGAACATTTCTTGTTATTCCACTTAATAGATACACAAGAAGAGGGGAAGGGAAATTAATGTTCAAACTAACGATCACCTCCTTTGGGAAGTATTTGGCTTCATGGCAGATTAAACCTATTGGGCTGTATGATGGGCAGTTGTTTGGGGGGAGATTGATACTTTTCATTATTCACGCTTTTCATTGTTTTTTGGTTAGGAGTAACACTATTAAATATTTCAGCTATTTCACAATAATTTCTCCATATACAGTTGCTGATGTTCCTGCTGGATGAAAGAGTTCTTTGTCTGCTTAGCAAAGTCGCACTTTGTCACTTTTACCTGGTTGGTCTCTTTTGTTAGGTACTGACTATACTTTGACCCTTTAAAATTCTGTTAATAAAAAGACGAGTCCTGCCCGGTGCTTGCAGGACCCCTGGGAGCTGAGTGCTCCCTAGGCCCATTTCACAGACCGAGGAGAAAGGAGCAATGCTGAGGGGTTTGTGTTGGTATTCCCAGCTCTCCAGCCCTTTTTGATATCTTATCCCCTAGACTTTTTGTACTGCTTTTGTAGTTAATTTCTGCCGTGCTCCGTGCAGAAAAAACATCTTTTTTCTAAAGTCAGAATTTCTGCCTTAGCCTCGTCACTTTGTTGCCCCGAGAGCGGGTGTCTCGTTATGGGGCTCAGCACGCGGGGTGCACGGTGAGGATACGTCTGGAGGAATCCCGTTGTGAGTGCAAGGAGGAAAGTGAAGATGCAGAAGCATGCCCGGTGTGAATTGTCATCACTGTAACTTTTGAAGCCTGTGATCTTTTGTGACAATCTGCATAGGACAGGAGAGTGCCCTGAGAATCGCCGTCTTCCTGACAAATTGAGAAACTGGGCCAGATCCCCAGCTCGTGTCAGGTGCAGTAGCTCTGCTGCGATCCGTGGAGCTGTGCCAGGCTGCGCCAGCTGGGAGCCTGGCAATAGCCCTTTAAAATTAAACAAGTTAATGCACTTGACTGCTGCAGTTAAGAGGTCCTGAACCTCTGCTGCTTCTCCTACTGAGGAGCTGCTGACGCCGGCCCGGGCAGCTCACTGCCCTTGCATCTGGGCTCCACTGCCTTGCTTTGGGCGAGGGGTAAGTGGGGCATGGGGGAAGAGAACTGGGCCCTAGAGACACGCTGAGAGCTGGTGCTTACAGGGGTGGATCGCTCCTCTGCTTTTTGTGAAGGATGTTGTTCTGTTCCCTGTGCTTGTTAAACGGCTCTGCTTAGCCTGGCACTTCGGAAGAAAAGTCTGTCACATATGGCTTTGTGCTTATCCTTTCTAGTGCACGTGCACACCCTTATTTTAATCTCTCTGCCTGTACATTAGTAGTGCAGGCTTCTGTTATTATCAGAGTTTATTATAATTAGGACTCCTGGTTTTCTGCAATTCAGCAGGGAAAGAAGTGCAGCTTCAGTTTTCTATCACTTTAAAATTCAGGCTTCTTCCCAAAAGTGAGGTACCAAGCAAAGAAACAACGCTGGAATTGGCTTTTAAATGACCTTCCCATTAAATCTCACATTTACAATGAACAGTGTAATTTGGAAGCTTTTAGAGAGCTGGCCAAACTCCTAAGGAGATTTTCAGAGAATTACCATCTTTGCCTTTAACCCACCAGCACCAACAGTAACACAGAAGAAATGCTAACTGTGCAGCATCACCCATTCACCTGCTGTCGGGGGCAGGTCGCAGGCCTGTACACTGGGTTCCCCTTGGTGGCACTTGGTACAGGGCTTGCTGTGACAATAAGGGGTTTGGTTTGGCAGCCTGCAGTGAGCTGGTGCCTGTGACACAATGTGGGGAGCACAATATGGCAATGGTCTCAAAGACTTTTATCTTGGGATGCTGTTCCTAGTGCGTCTTCCCTAATGGAAAGCCAGCTGCAAAATAGAGTAAGTACAACTCTTTTGCAAAGTAGAGTACGTGCAAGGGTCTTCCTTTGCAAGAGATGGACATAGGATTTGATTGTTATTTCCACTCACAGTCAACAAATATTATTTTTATGATCTACTCTCGTACAAGTCTGCTCTTGAAATCGTCACCTGGGCTGGCAATGGTCTGCCTAGGCACAATGCTCGGGTTCTCCAGAACGTAAATGCTACACTTCTTCTGCAGTGCTTTCAGAGGGCACTTCTGGTGGCATTAGCATTTTAACATTATTATTAAGAACTGGATGACTCACTGGGAAGTGACAGGTGCAATTAGGGGAGATGCCTCCCACGGCATTCCCCTGGCTCTTCTGCTCGTCACCTTCCCGGGTGGCCCCCACGGCAGACAAACCTCCCGTGGCCCCGTGCAGCCAGCGTGGATGAGGCTTCTGCTGTGAGCACGGCTCCGGTGGGGCCCACAGTGCTCCGGGCTTTTGAAGATCAGGGAAAGCACCTAATATTTCATCAAAAGGTGTCTGTGAACGGAAAATAAGAAGCAAATGAATTATGTAGCTTTACTGGACAAGGCAAAACCAATTACCTCCTTTCAATAGCACTCAGTCGTAGCTGTAGGTACTGTGAGGCTAAATAATTCAGTCTGAACTTGCCAGAGGTGGGGATTACTGCTGTGGCAGAGGCAAAATTCGATAGAAAAGTTCTCTGGCCACACTGGAGGTGAAAGCGGTTGGTTTTTGATGCTACTCTTATCTGGACAAAAGGAATTCGCATTACGGGTTTAGCTGACAGCTGAACACTTTGATGTTTTAAAACCTGTAACTAATACATCGCTGCGACTGGGGCCATCTGCCCCCATTTGTCTTCCCCTGCTTTGGCATTGCATCCCGCCATGCGCAGATTACCCGAGTCATCACCACCTCAGCCAAAAAAGGGGCTTCTCATGTTCCACGTAGGAAGTGAGATTGCTGCACAACAGCTCTGCCAGGACCACAGCGATGCTGCAGGGCAGGACAGCCTCAGCCAGGGAGCAGCTCCGAGGCTTTGTGGTCTCCTGGAGAGAGAACACGCAGCTCAGTATGATGATGCATCTGTCTCGTTGCACCCGAGCATTGTGTCCTCTTCAGAGAGAGTAGATGGGCTTCTGTTTAGAGATTGCCACAACAGCAAGAGAAGCACTAGTTTTTGGCAAGCAGAAGCTGCGTAAGAGCAAAACTGAGCTGCTCTAAACCAATCATTGCGAGGAGGAGGAAAACAGCGCTGAGCTGCGTGGAGGGTACCAGCCAACGCACGGCGAGATGGCGGGGAGACGCAACTCCCCCAAGATCAGGGCTGTAATGGGAACTCCAGTGACCCTCCACTACAGTGGGGCTGCTGTGGTGCTATAATTAGGGTTATTACGATGGAGTCAGGCATATAAATGTTAACATCCTTCTCATTAAAATAGGTCTTCTCAGAGAATTAAAGATTCTGCATTTTACATTCATAAAGTGAATAATATAAACCTAACTTGTGGTTTCTTTGATTACGTGTTGGAAAGAGTTAAAATTCTCTATGTAGATCGCTGTAGTTTTATTATGTAAGATGACCTTAGGAACTGTCATCCCCCTTGAATTTATACAAAGAATTCAAAGTAAAGGTTTTCTAGGTTACACTTCTTTTTTCAACCCTTTGTCCTGTCAGCTCAGTCCTAGATATCTTCATCTGCCGGCGTGCCCAGATGTGCAATGAATGTTGATTTGAGCTGGCCCCTCAACCCCTCCCTGCTGGTGTCATTAAAACCAGGGAGGTAGCTGCTCCCCTGGCATCTTTGGCAAGGCTTGGCTTTACACTGCGGACTAAATTATTGATGAAGAGCACTTCTGTCGCAGTGTGTTTTACCCACCTTTAAATGAAACAGTGTGGATAGAGCTGTCATTGCCTCCTCACTCCCTGCAACTTCTACATGACATTTATGATGTGGTTCAGATTGCACTGAAGCAATTAATTTCCAGTAGAGCCTGCACTCACAATGAAGTTCCCTGACAATTACCGAGGGCTGGTTTTTCAGCAAGCACACTCCACCGTCATTGATACAGTATACAAAAGAAAACATCGCCGTGTACCGTAAAGGTTTGTTGGTCTTTTTTTCTGAGCCCGATGCTCAGTGTCTGAACATCTTCTCTCGTGCATCCTTTTCACTCCGGTGCCTTTTCTTAACAACGTGAAGCCCAGTGCTCGGCCCCACGCTTTGGGCCTGATCCTGCTGTGTGCTGAGTGCTCGCAGATCCCACCCCAGTCGGCAGGACCCAGGTTTTGCCATCTGTTAGCAAAAACCTTACCGAAAATGCCTGTCGGTTTTGGTAAGAGACAGCCAGTATCTTCACATCAGACATCTGTCTGCACCTGGAAGCAGAGCCTGTTTTCTAATTCTGCATTCAGCCATTAAAATGGTGCTGGGTACTACAGGAGCTGCTGTTTTATCTCCCTTCCAGGTGCTATCTGAACATGAGAATAGACTTTTTTGTGAGCGAGGAATGCTCCTGCTTAGGATTTGTGCAGGATAAAAACCTAACTAGGTTTGTTTATATATGTTGTTTCTCTCACACATAGCAGCCTCCCAAAGACCTTGATAGCGAGCTCCCCGCCTGAACCATCTGCCAGTCTGTGAGCAGGGAGATTTCTGTCCAGGCTTGGGATTTATAACCTGTTTTGCTGCAGAAGGGAACATTGACCTGAACATGGAATTGCACCTGCTGCTTCTCTTGAAATGGAGCCACCAGCCACCACCTGAGCAGCTACCGGAGACAGAAGCAGCCATGGTTTCACGTTCTAGCAGAAGCACAGTGCAGCTCCACGGTCCCAGAGTTCAGACAGACGCCAGTGCATCAGGGTGATGGGCACTTCAGGAGCGCGTAGACAAAAAGGCAGACAGCATATTGATGGACAAACTAATATCTGGCCTTGTACTTACATGCTCAGGCTCAGAGGTGAATATTCTGACGACTGAAATGTTTTGACACAAATGCTTATTAAGAAAATGTGTGAACTGGTTTGGATGAAATCAAGTGCTTCTTTACCCAGACGGTGAAGCTTTCTGCTGGAGCCTTGGAAAGACTGACAAAATTTGCCTTCCTTGTTCTGGTATTCGTACTGTACCTCACGGTGCAATTAGCAGTATCAGAAGGTGACCCTCTGCAATGTGGGCTGGCGTGTTTGGTCTCTGGAGATGCTCTGCAGTGCGTGCTAGCCTCATGCCACAGCATTTATGGATTTAGGAGCCTCTCTTTAAGCATTCCCTCTGAGCAAATTGTAGCTGAACTGCAGTTGTCTGTAATTTCTTTCAGATTCATGAGATTTAGACTTCATTTGAGGCAGAGGCAACAGAAATAAATCAAGTAAAGAGATTTTTTACCGTGGCATACTTAACTAGAATAAAATAAGGAATTCATAAAATAAACAAATAAATGAGTTCCCAATGTGCCTGCCCCACCAACCTGTCTTAGCTTGGGGTTCAGTGTGGCAGAGTGTCTGAAATACTTGGAAGAAGGGCTAGCATCCTTCTCCTGACAAGGAAGCTCTTCCCCATTTGCTCCATCTCTGGAGGAGGCACTCGGATTTGTTGGTGTGGCTGAATTACGGTGAGGTGTCTTTAAAATGTCTCATTAGTACCTCTCAGAGGTCAGAGGAACTTACACTGAGATCGTTGGAACCTGAATAAGGCACTATAAAAAGTGAGTAAGGAATCTGGCGTGTTCTTCACATTTTAGTGGTTTCGCTTTTAATGATTTTACCATCATTCTGCAGTTAAGGTTAAACAGAAAGGCTTATGGGATTCACTGCGGTATTATGCTGGAGAACGAGGGATGCTTACGCGAGGGATTTGTAGGATAGGAAGCAGCCTCTAATGAGCCTTTCAAAGCTCCTGCAGATATAAGTTGGATCCTTGGTGAGACATGAGGAAGGTCTTCCGACTGTACCACGTACCTTCAGAAGTCTTGTGGCTTTTGTCCGTGTTTCAGCTGGCTGGGGACAGATCCCTGAGGTGCAGCACGTCCTTTCTGCCCTGGATCTGAGAGCACAAAAGCCCAGGTCTTCTCTCTCATGTTTCAGGCTTGGCTATTTCGCTGTTAAGGTTTGCACCTCTGCCAGGACAGTGCATTTCCCCCTGGGGGCCTGGAATAAGCTGTACCAGCACACTGTGTTAACTGTGCCTACCTTGGCAATAATTGGCTGGGACAATATTTATCTAATTTATCTGCTGGTTCGCTGGCGTGCACGTTGGTTTGCCTGTTGTGGTTTTAGCAGTAGATGTTGAGAGAGGCAGCAGAAGGAAAATTCAGCTTGGTGTCCCTTTCATTTCTAGCAGGCATGCTAGCAGGCACGATGCAAACTTTAGAAAGGACTGGTGAGCTGTTCAGAACCTGTGTGGATCCACCAGTTGCTTTGCCAGGCAGGCGAGCTGCTCAGCAGCATCCTGAACAGCACTTCAGGCTGTGTGCTGCCAGGCCATTTCACAGCTTCTTATGGTAGATTGGGAAAACTCTGGTCTGGTTACCTCTGGCTCTTTAAAACACCCTAGGGATGAAATGCCTCGGGGAAGACTTGATTAGTTTAGTCCCTTTCCTTTTTTTTTCCTTTTTTTTTTAAATAAATCAGGAATTTATTGACATACCTACTTCTGCAAACCAGAGTTGCAGTGTAGCCCTGATAGTATTTTTCACATAAAACCACACAAGCAGCATTTTAAAGCTCTGGCAGCAGTATTTGGCGATCTAAATAAAACCGGCTTTATTTTTTGCAGTTCAGGAAACTATGAGAAATTAGGGGGAAAAAAGGAAGGGATCATGCAGTAGAAGAAATGGTGTAGGACTGTGTGGCACAGGTGGAAACTGAATTTTGCATGAGGCTGGAGTGCCAGGCTTTTGGAGGCAAGTGTGGGCTGATGTCCTGGAGAAGGGGATGTGGCTGGGTCGATGGGTGACGGGGACAGACCCCGCTGGAGGCAGAAGGTTGGTGGGGAGCCCCTCTCCACTCCTTGCTGGAATTCAGAGCTCAGCAGGGAGGAGAAGGCTGCTGGGTACTGCTGGAAAAATAAAGCTCTGGCTTGATCTAAGTGTTGGGTTTGGTCTGCTGGAGCTGGAGAGGAGTGATGACGAAAGACTGATTAATTAACATCAAAGAAATTTAAAAGCTTGTCTTTAAAATATACGCAAAAAATTGTATGTCTGATTTAAGACTTACGATTCTTTATGGCTATTTTCCAGACAGTACCTCAGGTCTGAGCTCCAGCCTTTTGGGTAGGAGAAGTTTTTTGAGTGACAATTAATATCTTTACATATAGGTGAAGGAATTATCTTGTCTCCTGGAGAGCTGGGATACGGCTCTGCTCTGTTGCAGCACTTTTCTGCTGGTGCTGCAAATATGATTTGCACAAGTGTTAAAAAATGCTGTTCCGCGCCAGAGAATTGGAGCTCGGTATGTAAAATAGGGAGATGATGCGGAGTAATTTGAGTAGGAAATCCTGGGACATTAGCGATGCTCCGAGTGCAAATTTTAATATGGATTTAACTGCAGAGCTGTTACTGAGGCCTCCGTAATGTTATTTTAAGGTTAATTTGGAAACCTCGTTGGGTGTTTTGGCTGCCTAACAGCCACTGTCATTAGCGAGAGTCGCATGGTTGAGTTCCGGCGCTCTGCTCTGAAAATCTCCCTCTGCAGTTGTTTATGTACACAGAAATAAATGAGCAAACAGACCCTTCTTTGAGAAGACAACTCTGTATATAATAACATGTTAATGTTTTAATCCAGTCGTCTGTGCTCCCCCAAGGCAGGCAAAGGAGCTTCAGATCTGAGTTCTGAACCTTTTCTTAATGACAGATTTCTTTGGTCAGAAGCAAGTCAAGCTCTCCCTTTGTCATCCTGGCTTATTTTTCAGTCTTGCTGTCTTTCCACAAGACAGCAGTGAGAGATTGCTATGAAACTAATTAATGTCTGACAGACAGATCGAACCAAATATCCAAAGGATTCGGACTATAGTTCATTCCCCTTTACAAAACAGAATACCGCGAGGCAAGAAACGTATAGATGACATTATTATACTAACAAATAGCCGAGGGAATTTTCGTGCTCATTTTATCCAAATTAGACTGTTTAAGACAATTATGGCTAAACTCCCCTCCCAGGCTGCAGCTCGGTTACCTTGATGTGTTGGTGGCTGTAAAGAGATACATATGAAATATTACCTAAGAGGGAAGCTGTGTGCTTTCCTGGCCCTCTATTGTCTCTCGGAGTGCAACCACGAGGGAGAAATAAGGGTCATGTGTCATGTGTGCATAGCCAAAGTATAGAAGATTTATGGCTTGGTGAATATGTAGATGTGCGAGTGTTCTTGACCAAGCTGTGGAAGCTGTCCTTGAGTGTGTCTGAGGTTTTACAGTTTTTAAAAAAATACTTCAAAGGGAGGAAGAGGCAAACAATTATACACACGCAGTCTTGGAACACTTGGGCAGTGTTCTCTGCAATCGCAAAAATAATGACTGCTCATCCTAGTCTCTTGGGGGGAAAATTTCCATATTTTTGCTTTCGAAGCACTTTCAAAGCCATTTACTGCCATAATTCATACACCGCTGGATTAAGAACCATATGCCTCTTAAAATCAGCAAGAGGCTATGTAACGGATTTGCTGATTTAAGGAAAAGGAAAAAATAAAAACAAAATAGGCAGATTGAGACCTACTTTTACTTCAAAGGATATAATAATGCCTGTCTGTAAGTCCACTCATTAAGAAATAGTTTTAAATTAATTGGATAGGTGACGACAAAAGCGATCAGACTCCGATGTGTTGACCACTGTGTGTGATTTCTGTACTTACTGCAATGCCAGCTCTGTTGCAGCCACCAGTTCTCAGCGAGTGAGGACTGTGCTTTCAGTTTCCTTTAGGGCTGCAGCCGGAGCCTTAAGCAGTGCTTGTGGATCAGGAGAGGAACATTTCATCCGAGGAGCAGACGGCCCTGTGATGGTACCAGTGGGCAATCCCAGGTTGCTACAAGATTGCAGCGTGGTGCTGATTCACTGTGCTCCTCAGCAAAACGTCCACTGCTTTCACTGCTCAGCAGTCACACACCTTTCAGTGCTGTTCCTGATTCCAGCCTGTCTTCTGGACTATCTCTGTTGTCTGGAGCGTGATGTATTCTACAACCTCTGCTGGCTTCTGTGTAGTGCAGCTTGTGAAAGTCCTCGCAATGCAACGTGTCACCTCTGGGTCAGTACACGTTTACCATCTTCGTGATCGCCAAGAAATGTTTTCAGATTGCTGGCTCGTGGTCTGTGAGCTGTGTGTAGTGGCCACAAAGCACCTGCCTGAGTCTGTGGACCACCCGCAAACAGCTTTGACAGGGTTGTGTAAAGGGTGCTGATGGCATTTCGAAGGAGAGTGGTGACCTTCTCCTAGCTGATGTGCTCCCACAGCAGCCGTGTGGCCCATTGGGCAGAATTCCTGCAGGTGCCCAGGAGATGGGGAGAGGTGTGCTGACACAATGGGCGACTGCCAAAAACAGTAAAGCAGTCGGAGTTTTCAATCAAATTTGAGATTGTCCAAACCTTTTCTGTAAATGGATATGAAAGGGAAGTTTACTCCCTTTTAATCATCTTGGTTGCTCTGTCTTGATTGTGTGGCTCACAGAGGAAAATTATAAGATAGGTTTTACAGGTCCTGAGGCAGCGATGCCTGGATGGGAGGGTGAGTGGTGTCTTCATGGGTGTAAATGTCTGCTCTCCCTGTCCGTGGTGGGCCAAGCAATGGGATTGAACCGAGGCTATCAAGGTTCAGGTTGGATTTTGAAGAAGACTTTCCTGGTCAGGGAGGTTGTGGCATCTCTGGACTAGGTTGCTGGAGTCTCTTGCTGTGCCCTGCTTGGAACTGGGTAGACAAACATCTGGTGGAAAGGATGTAATTCACTCTGAAGGGAAATATCCTTTATCTCTCAGGGTCCCTTCCCACCATGCGATTCTGTGTGTCTCCGTAATGTTCCTAAACTGCTGCTGCTGTTGCAGCATACTAAGTTCTTCCTGCTAAGCAGTTGGATAATTGAAGGGGAGTTTCCTCCTTCCCCTCTTTTTCCTGGAAGGACGCTATCAACAGGTGCAGAGCTTCACTACAAAATATTTGGCTCGAGAAGAGGTTTTTTTTTTCCTGGGAGTTTTATCAGGGCCAAGCCATCAAATTCAGAAGCCTGCACACAAGAAGGATCCCATGGATCTGGGAGGCAGAACCTGGCTGTGGTTAACATACAGCACGTCCCAACGTGGGCTGCTGAGCGGTGTCTGTCACATGGGGCTATGACTGTTTACAGGGCAAAATGCAGTTCCTGGAACAAACCACACTTCTCTTTGTTTTGCCTGTTGAAACAGGAGACCATGGTCTGAGTGTGTCCTAACCAATTTGTTTCCTTTTGTTTCAGCCTTTCAGATATGAATAGAGGAGAGGCAAAGCGTGTTGCATTTCAGCGTGTTTGAGGCTTGCTCTGCAAATGTATTTGCTGAGAGGATTTACCTTAGAAAATCAAACCTTTTATTGTTGTTTTTGTCTTAGTGAGAAGGGTAGCTGCTTTTTGTGCTTCAAAAGGGATTGTAAACCTCTGCTTGCAATACCTGCCTCTGAGGGAGACTTTCCCCGTGGTTAATCGGGGTGAATCCCAAAAGAGGCTGAAGTGGAACTCAAACCCAATGTTGATCAGTTTTCATCATTCGTTTCTTCTTAAGAGGTCATAAAAACTTTCACAGTGAATCTGATCTAACCCTCCAGTTGCCTCCCTTCCCCTTAAGAGACATATGGAATGTTTGAGGATATCGATTGAACAAGCCCCCAAAACCATGCCTTGGAATTCACTTTCTTCTCCTGTTTGAAAGAGCAAACAATCACACGCCTGCAATAATGTAAATTTTACTTTCATTATGACTGTACTCCCACAAGCTAATTACATCTCCGACACAAAGCCTGTCAACTTTCCTGCTCCGTTCTGATAAAGGAACCTGCTGGGTAAAATAGCCACCACTCATGTGCTATTTCAGGAAATCTCTAGCCTACTGTGGGAGAGTGTTCTTGTTTTTGTTGTGAAGAAATGAAACAGGAAGACTCTAGTAGATTTACGGTACGTGTAAGTGGCTATAATGATCAATACAATCGGACATCATGGTTTAAAATTAATCACAGTCTTTGTTTAAGGAGCCTGTCTGGTTTTGCCTTGCATGTTTGTTTTTGTGTGTGTTTTTTTTTTTTGTTTTTTTTTTTTTTTTTTTTTTTTTTTTTTTTTTTTTTTGTTTATTGAGAATGCTGCCTGAAATTGAGCCCCTTTCCACTGGGATCTGGGATTGAAGGTAGCATGCTTTGCTTTGCAGCCGCGGTGGGCTGGAGCTGTGCCAGAGGAGTGCTGCAAGGGGCTGAATTTCCTCCCAACTCTTTGTTACCACGGATGTCCCAGAGGCCACCACCCCAGCCAGCTGTCTGTGGAGAACAGAGCGTGCAGCGAGCCCTGGGCTCCAGGGCTGGTGCAGCCAAGTGACTTGGGAGCTCCGTTTTAACCAAGCCATCTGATTTTTCTGCGGTTGAGCAAATGAGAGCACTCAGCTTTGGATTTGCCAGCTGAAACGTGAAGGTGATGACTTGCAGCAGAGGGGTGGTGAAAAGCCAAACAAACCAGGGGTGCAGGCAGCATCTTTCTCTGCGTGACCCTCTCCATAATAAGCTTTGGGTGGAACATAAAGGCGCTTCCAGAGGCAGGCTTAGAGGCCAGCTGACAGGTGCTGACTTGCTTAGCTGCTGTGCCTTGATTGCACTTGATCGTGTGCCTGCAACCGGAGCAGATTCCAGAAAGGAGTTGTATTCTACTTATGGCACGTTCCTTAGGCAGTACATCACGCTTTTGGCATCTGGCTTGGCCTTGGTGCAGCACCTGGGGGAAGGAGACAACCCAAGAGAGTGTGGATGAGGCTTTGAAGGCAGCTGGTGCTTTCTCACCTGCCTGGGGACATCCTGTTGTTTTGGTTGCACAATGGCAGTGGTGCTTTTACTGTTGGGCTGTGATTTGTCCCCCCTCTCGTGGCACAGCATTGCAGCACTTATCTGTACACCTGGACGTGAGGAGCTACAGGGGTGTCCCAGTGCCTTGCTTCCAGTGGGTGAGATTGCAGTGCTGCAGGGAAAGACTGAGAGCTGGCTGCGAAGGGGAGGGAGGGGTGCTCAGTTCTTTACCTGCCCACAGTAAATGAGCACAAGATACTTAGGAGGATGCCCTTGCTACTCAAGAAGCTGATGTGAATCCGTGTTTCTGAGTAGCAAGGCCATCACGTTGCAAGTTCCTAAACATCACGTTGTTCTCATTCAGTCTAGCAGCACTAAGGATGAAATAAGAGCAGGGAGGTCAAACCTGACTCTGGTTGTTTAACAATCTTGGTGAATGGTTTCAGATCTTCTCCAGGTTTCATGCTGCTGATAACCTGGTGTGCAATAACTTGAGCTTCACCGTGGCTTGGTTGGTAGACCCAAGGGCACAGCTCTTCAGTTACCTGGGTATTTCGCCCAGTAAAAGGAATGGGAACTGAACTGGTGTTTCAGCACTTGTATGAATCTGGGCAATAATGTAACAATGCACATTATGTGTTCAGATGTTTAACAGACTTAGCTGGAGGAAATTTGGGCAGCTGTTTAGAACCACAGCCCTGTGAGTTATGACTTCATGCTTTCAGTCTGTCACTAACGAAACGTGTGACACGCATCCCCGTTCAGAGTCCTCAAAGCCTGTGCCTGGCTTGTACCCCCCATAAGACCTCAGAGCTGTGTGAAAATGACACCTGGGCTTTCTGCAGGGCTTTTTCATGGGCGATGGTCACCCTGGCAGTGCTGCATTGAAGTGGTGTGAACGCACAGGCACCTGCCCGACTCCTCGCCTCCACACCTCCAGCTGTCCCCTGGAGACAGCAGCGTGTCATTGCTGGGGCACGGTGAGCCAGCCCTCTGACTTTCAGATGAACATGTCTCTGCCTTCTTCAGTGGGACAACACTGAGAATCTGTCCCAGGGGACGAGAGAAGGAGGAGTGTGAAATATTTACTCTAATGTTGTTAAATACATTCATTCTTGGAAAAGAGGACACATGCTCCTTTTATATATGAAACGAGCCTGAAGGTTTAGGTACACGTGTATGAGGACAGCATTAAGCAGTGCTTGGTGAAACATTGCTTGCATGAAATAGTTGTTCTTCTACGCATGCTTGGTGTTTTGAGAGGAAATGGTGAGGACATGGTGGCTTAAAAAATAATTAATTGTGCGCAGTATTTTCTTCCATACATTTTCATGAGTGTTTTTTATTATGCGTTGCACACGTCCTAAATACATAATTACATGCTGTCTTGGCCGATGGAGTAAATAATACATATTTAAAAAAAAAAAAAAGAATGAATATGTAACAAATGGAGTGCAATGGCTTCAATGTGGGGAACATAATATGGATTTTAAAAACCTGCCTAATTATGCACTTAACCAAGACATGAGGACAGTTCCTCCAGAGCCATTCTGGCCTGTCAAGTAAATAATATGCATTTTACAAAACCAACTAATTATGGATTTGCCCACGGGACTGTAAAAGATCTGAAGATGCAGGTAAGTAATACTCACTTTATAGCTAACCATGCGTGGGGAATTTAATTTAATTAAAAATGCGGTAGGTAGAAAAAAAAGAAAGTAAATAATGCCTATAATCTCTCAAAAGCCAGGAAATTCGAGTTCAGTTAGCTCTCGTGCTATGGAAAAAGTCAATATCCCACGTGTGGGATTTCTGAGGGTGGCAGCTCCGTGCTGGAAGGAGCCCTCGTTGCTGCCCCGGAGCGCGGCACGACGCTCTGTTCTGGCGGCCAGGGGTCCGGGGTTGTGGGGTGCCCAGCATCACGCTTGTGCCTTTTTCCCAGGGATTTTTATGTCAGATTGACTATGGCCTTGACCGGGTAAAAAATGAATGGAAATTTGGGATCATGTTTGTTTTTGTTAATATGCATTTGCCAAGGCACTGGAGGAAGTCTTGCGCCTGTTAGGGTGTACGAGGAAGATTTGTGAAGTTTCTGGACCATGAGAAGAGGAACGCTAAGCCTTGAGTGGCCCATTGTGTGTCTCTTTTTGGAACATTTTGAACTGAAAAGAAGGTGGCATTAAGACTTTTAAACAAGAAAACCGTTCTGAGTTTAATCCTGCAAAGTACCAAGAACTTTGTATTTTAGCATCACCAACTCTCTGTACACAGCTGCACAAAAATCTGTGCCTGAGGAAGGCTGATGCTTGAGCAGACTGCCTTGTGATTTATCAAACCGAGGAAATGCAGATCTCAGGTGACAGTATGACTGGGAGTGCTATCCAGGGTGCATGAGGAGTGCAGGAGTTTGTCCATACAGACACCCGGGCGTGCTAAAGCAGCCGGTTCTTCGCTGGAGGCTTTAAGGGCTGAATCGGAAAGACTGCAGGCTGCTCGTTTCCTTAGGAAGCAGTCTCTTAATAAGTAAGTCAACAGTCAACAGTGGCACAACTTCTTTGTGTGTGTGTCTCTTCCTCTTTTTTCCCGAGTCTGAAAAACAACGTTGGGGCAGCTAAGATGCTCCAGTCCCCTCGCTGATTGCTAAGCGATACATAATTACATTGCCCAACATTCCCCCCCCTTTTTTTTTTCACCAAAGTAGTGTTCTGAATATAAATTCCTGCAAGCTATTGAGATCACAAGTATGAAATCTGAAACTGCTGGTTCTATGATGATAAAGGGACATGCTCTTTAGAAGAACCCGTTTTTGCTGCAAGCAACGAACATGCTATGCAGAAAGAGACCTAGATTTGAAGTAGAGTTTGAAATGCTGCAGGGACTGCATTACATCCTGCTAACACTCTTCTTCCTTGGTCAGATAGAAGCTTTTTTGTTGTTGTTGTTGTTGATGTGTTTACTTTGAGAATGTTAGATTGGAAAACTTCCATTAACCCTGTTCTTCTTGGCTGTCTTTATTCTCCTTCCCCATCACCCACCACCCCAGTGATCACTGGGTACAGCACCTCTGTTTGGGAGCTGAAGAACTGCGTTGTTTAGCCACCAATCCATCTTCTCTCCCTTTTTCTTTCCTTAAAAAATGCCATTTGTTGTAAACTGCAAAGTAGGTGTGCCATAGTTATCACTTGCTGAAATCAGGTACAGAAGTTTGTTATGAGGAAGTCAAGCGTTGTGCTGGGTAGGCTGGAGCCCAGCCAGATTGACAACCTGACACGTACTTTAACTGTGCCAGGGTCTCATCATCCTGCTTGCATGTCTTAGAAAAACAATAGTGGTGATAACTTTTTTTTAAAAAAAAAGAAAACAACAACCACAACACGCCGTTGATGCTTGTGGCTTAGAAATAGCTGCTTTTGCTTCAGATCCTTTGGACAGCAGAGGAGTGAAAGGAGCCAGTGGCAAGCTGTGAGGGCTTCAGGACCAACCACTGCCAGTAAAACTCACCTGGCGCTTTGGAGGAGTGAAAGATCAAGACTGCAGTGAACAATTTCTCTCCAGCAATTGCCTTGACCGTTGGGTCACCATTGGAGGAATAACATGATGATCTTTACATTAACTGCAGTGTTTGCCTTTGTGCCAATTGCTGCTATTGTTGCTGTGCTCGGCGAGGCTGGCACGCGGGAGCTGTGCCACCCGACTGCTGAAGGCAAGACTTGCTCGAGTTCTCAGACGAGGTGAATAGGACTTGGAGAATCTGACAAAAATGTTTTATCTGAGCTGTTCTCTTAATTAAATTAGTCCCGTTCCAATAGCCAGCTGAATAGTGATGTCAAGGAGGAGACAGCCACCTTATGAAACCTCTCCTGTAAAACTTACTGTATTTTTAGATTCTTTCAGTGCCATCTGCAGCACACACATCACATTTTTCACCGTGCCATTACCTTACAGAAGTAGATGAAGAATAAGAAATTATTTTATCTAGGTCAGAAAGGGAATGTGTTGAGAAGACTCCTTTGCAAAGGGAGAAACCGAGCCATCGTACGATGTTAGGGAGCACACAGGCGCTTATTGAGACATTCTTTTGGTATTAGCAGTTGTAGCAGCAGCACATCAGGGTCGTGTAACAACTGATGCTGTTATTGCTGCCTGGAAAAACCTCAGCGTTGGGCAATGTAGGAACTTCTGGTCCCTCGCCTCTCTGCTGCCTGGTGGCCAAACCCTGCTCACCCCGTTGCTCCCTTTTCCTCGGGGACCGAGCCCCGAGAACCTTTGGGATGTGGGGGTGAAGGTTTCCCCTGTCTGAGCCGGGAAGTCGCGGCGGTGGGTTTTGTTTTTCCCTTTTCCCCGGTGCTGCGGGGCTGAGCAGCGCGGCGCGACTGCCATCTGCTGCTGCCCCAGCGCTCGGCACGGCCCGGCCGCCGCACGGCCTCCGGAGAAGGGGGAAAAAGGGGAAAAGGGGAAAAAGGGAAAAATGGGAAAAAAGGGGGAAAAAGGGAAAAAAGGCGTTGACCCTTGTGGTGTGCAGGGAGGGAGTGGGATGCACTCGGGAACGGGCTGTGCACTGGGCTCGGGTCAGCGTGTCAGCAGGCAGTGGGACGCACCAACCCCGAGCATCCCGTGTGCATGAACCCTGGCACTGGCGAGTGATTTTCAGAGCTGCAGTAACAGGCTTGGTGAATAATTCCAGCATCCCTGCTCGAATGCGGTGAAACGCTTTGAAGAACTTAAAAGTACATTTTAATATATTCCCTCAGCGCTAAGGTCGTTTGTGGTCATAGTTCCTAACTCATTTATTTATGATAGAACTTAAAGGAAAAAGGAAATGTTTTAAATGTCCAAGTTGGAGCTTGCACCAAATCTAGCAGATCTGTTTTTAACAGAGTATTTTGCCTAGTAAGTGTTCGTATTATTTTGTGCCTCTCCCTGTAACTTATCCTGACAGCAGCTTTTACAGAATACTAATATTCGCTCACACAAGTTCCATGTCTAAGGCTTCTAATTACAAATCACATTTTACACAAGCTTTGAAAAGAAAGCTCCGGCACTTTGTAGAATATTCTTTTAAATAGCCTAGTACAATATTACATAATCATTAGACAAAGATTATTATAAAGTCAGGCTGCCAGATTACTGACTTGGTGTTTTCTGCGGCAATAACCTTTCATTTCTTCCTCCAGCAAAACTCCCACTGGTTTGCAGAGTGCAAGATTTAGGTCTCTTGCAGCAAGGTGAGCCGTGCACATGAGCTACAGCGTGGCTGCCTGTAGTATTTCAGCATTACCTAGAGAGCAGGTGTGGGCTGTGCATTGTGAGCCTGCAACGGGGAAACGCCACGGCTCTGTGCCACGTGGGCTGGGGACATCAATAAGATCCAAAGTGTCTGCTCTGCTCTGCTCCTGAATGTCACCTGGAAACAACTTTGGAGTGAGAGAGCAGCACGTTGAAATCTGCCAGAGCAGTCAGTTCTCTGGTTCTGGAGCTGTTGCTTCTGTGGAAGCCGTGGAAAAACGTAGCTTGTGGTGTGCAGTGCTAACCCAGGGGTTCTTGACCTCCTATCTCACGGTGACTTCTTTGGGTGCATTGAATATTCCTCCTTTCTTTTCTTGTTCCGACTCCAGCGTTGTTCCGGGTAAAGCCTTGAGCACTTTGAAGCATCGCCATGAAATTAATGCTGTGAAAAATCAATGCAATTGTCATTTAACAGCATGCAAGTGAGCTCAGAGTGGATTTGCTGTGGGGTTGCCTGGGAGGAGCATCCCGCAGGCCGTGCAGGTGGTGCCACACGTCTGCACCTCCTGACACCTCGGCTCAGACACGTTTGTTTTGTTGGCTGGGGTCGGTGTTTTTCACGCTCCCCACAACGGTGTAAATCAGAACTAATTTAGTGGCCCCTGCACGAGAAATGCATATCGTGAGGGTCTGCAAATCAGGGCCGGAGTGCCGTGCCGAGCTGTGTGTGGTAAATGCACGCACATTTATCTTCCCTGTATCTTCTGCTCCATGCCATTGTTCTTTTGCTTCCGCAAGGATTGAAACTCCCCTAAAATCTTGAAGATAAATCAAATTCATAACCTTAAGTGGATATACAATTCCGTAGGGATCCAGCCTGACAAAGACAGGGAGGCTGATACCGTTGCCTAGCCCAGGGGTTTCCTTTAGAGCTGCAATGGGACCTTGGCACAAATTCAGACCTGGCGCAGGATGGAGCCCTTGAGAGCTGAGCAGGGTCCTGGGCTGGTGGGAGTGGGCCTGGCACTCACTGAGCTCAGGGGAATGGAGGGCTGCCTGCCCCAGGGTGCAGGGCAAAGAAAGTGCAGGTTGTGGCTGGGCTGAAACCTGGATGAGCAGCATTCCAGAGAGAGGAAATGGCCCGGCCTCAGGTGTCAGCACTGCGGGGTGCTGCTAGGGCAGGGGGCACATGGAAGAGAAGGAGTATCACTTCTTCAAACAGTTCTTCCTTCCTATGGCAAGTCTGGTAACGAAGTCATCTTCATAATGCAGGTGTATTCCTCTGTTTGGATAGCAGATCCTTAGATCAGATCTCTTCATCCTGCACCTTGTACAGTCTGAATTTTAACAGCGCAATTTAAAACTGAGATTGTTTTCTCGAGTGTTGGGACTTAGCCCTTTGTCTGAAATACATGGCTGGATCTGGGCTCTGTTTAGCAAGCTTGGCTTTCCTATGAACACCGTTTCTCTTTTCTGCTTAAAAGCACTTCTGCAGGGAGTCGTGGGTCAGCCCAGGAGCCGCCGTGATGCTGTGCCACGCGTTGCCTCGCCGCCTGGCTGCAGTCAGAACACCTGCCCTGTGGGTTCTGCAGTCCCTGCACCGCACCCGGGTCCATCACACAACACGTCCAACGTTGGTTCACAAACTATCAATAGGTTTGAGCTGAGCCTCAAACTGGGACATAGTAGTTGCTCTGCTGTTACCAACTTTGTTCCTTTTTAGGTGCCTCACTCACAAACTAAGGAGGTGGCAGACTGCTGTTTGCGTTTTCCGTAATGTCAGAGTCTTCTTTTATGCGTTTCACTTTAGAAAAATGGGTTTTGAGCAGCCAGAACATATGGTCTCATAATTCTACAAAATTGTAGCTTTATTAGCTTACTGCAAGTTGTTAAAAAATAGTTTAGGAAACTCGGTGTCTATGCAGATAGAGGAATGAAATCTGTACTTCTGCAGGAGCATCTACACCGATGTAAGGAAGTTAGTGTAGCACAGGGCAAGTGTTTGCAGGAGTGCTTTCAAAAAATAGTCTCAAGCCAGAAAGGAAGGACAAATTCTGGGTCGTGTGCTCTGCACCTTTCCTGCTTTCTGCACAAACTCACAAGCTACAGCTTTAGTGAGTCCCTCTGCACTACTCCTTTCTGCATTCCTTCCCATCCAAATTCAGAAAACTTATCCCGTGGCTGTTTACCTGATGTCTTGTTTCTCTCCATCAGTTAGTTTCTTGAAGTTCCTTCTGAAACTCGCTGGTGACAAAACTCCAGTGGTTTTGTGTGGCAGACAGCACCTGGAGGTGCTGGAGTTCTGAGTCCATCCTCAGGACTGCCTGCAATATCTGTCTGATATTACTTCACTTGAAAATTATTTCCTCAGATCTTTCTGAAACAATAATCTCTCCCTCTCGTGCCACATATTCCGTTTTTATTCATTTCCTTTGTTTAACACATTTCTCAGTCCTTAGCCATAGTCGATGCTTTTAGCTGTTTTTCCCACATAGGCAGGCAGCTGACGAAGGACTTACCACACCGATGATGCATGTGGATGTCAAGGTAGGGAAAAGCACGAGATAAATGAGAGGGAAGAGAGGAGACCCTCTGCTAATGAGGAAACCTGCCCACGTTCTGCTTTTGTGGGTGGAAATCTGAGCTCCTGTTATTAGGCAGTAAAACTCGATGGCAAACGGGAAGCTGCTCATCAGAGCTGTGGACAAGGACAGGGAGGGCAGGGAGCTGAGGTGCTGGGGTGGGATTAAAGCACGACAACAACTGTGGGCATTTTGGAAATGTAACAAAATGGAAATGGCAGACCTTCAGAGCCAAGAAACCTTGATGACGTTGGGTCATGTGCTGTTCTCCTGAGAGGGGAACGCTGAGCTGAGCCTGTTGTCCCAGCCTTCCCACGGCTGTCCCGTCTCCGTGTCTGTCGGGCTCAGCAGCTTTCCTCCTGGTGTGCAGATAGCATGGATGTTTTCAATAGCTCCGACAGAGAGGATGCTTTTGCTGTAGGAGTCATCCTGGTGACTGTGAGACCCAAGGAGCCCGTGAGGTCTCATTGGGGCCAGGAGCCATGGAGAATACTTTTGTCTGTTCTAAGCCCCTACAACCGTAGACAAACAATGCAAATTTCTGAGGATAATTGTAGATCAATTTCACATGCAAGTCCCTTTATTGAGAGGAAATATCAGAAATTAAACCTTACAAGCATCCAGAAGCAATTACAAAATGAGTAGATTATAGTGGTAATATTGTAAATGGAAATTCACTGAAATGTCAAAGTACTTGCCATTAAATGTAGCAGTAATATGATACTAAACACAATACAGAGAGCTTTCAAATATTAATACCTTTACTATTTTCTCTATTAATAGTGATAAAGTTCAAACAATCATCACCAAGCTGATCAGGGGAATAATAATATCATTACGATCATCTGCTGGTGGGAGCCCCGAACACATAATGGTGCTGTCATTCTGTCCTGCTGGAAGATCGCTTACGAACCAAGCTGGATTCTGACATAGATCCCTGGAAGTAAATGACAGGACGTTACAAGGCTCAGAGGATAATTGTAAACTCACATGCTAATGGCTCAGACTTGTAAAGATACCAATCATAACAAAAATGGTAATAAATAGCAAATTAATTTTTCAGCTTGCTTGGCACTGTCTGTTCAGGGAAAAAGTTCATTGTATTTGAGAGCTTAGTGAGCTTTGCTCGCTGTATTGCTTCTACTGTTACCTCCTTTACAGTGACCCATACCTCATGGCTGGTTGCTCTAATGGCCTCATCAGCAGGCAGCTCCTGCAGCTTCCCCAGGACGGAGGTGCCTTCTCTTGCAGAAGTGCTTGCTCTGCAAAGGAGGCTTCTGAGTCAGGCAGGCCAGGAGACCTCCAAGGGAAGCAGATGGGTGCATAACCTCAGTGCCCTCTCAGCTCTGCAGCCACTGCTCTGTGGCGCTGGGACATGTTGAGGCTCCCAACATCTGCGTGCAGCTCTACATGGACGGCTGGACTAGATGATCTTGGAGGTCTTTTCCAACCGTAATGGTTCCATATAGCTTTGCAGTCACAACCATAGTAAACAATACAAGCATTTAATCTGGGAGTCAGGAGCCAATCCTGCCTCCATCTGTGCCTGGTGCATAGCCCCAGTCTTACATCCATCCATTTCCATATGGCCAAGTCCTGCTCTTGGGTCCTCTGGCACGAATCCATTGCGTTGTGCTGACTGCGAGGAGGTCACAGCTTTGTCACCTGCTGAGCACTCTGCTTCCCAGCAGAGTGCATATCCTGGGCCCCTCCTTCAAACAGGCTCGCGAGAGGCACTGGGAGGTGTGTGCTTTGTGCTGGGTGTGCATGAGTGTTCACTGTCCTGCGAGAACAGAGCGGCGCAGGTAGAACTGGAGCTGGCTCTGCTGTGTGCAGAGAACACAGTATGGCCTCGTCGTGTGTTATATAAACTACTTGTGGGTCTGTGGGACGTTTTTGTTTATCTCTGTTTTACGTCGGATTGACATAAAAAATGTAGAGAACTGAGTACAGCTAGTCCCATTTTTCCCCTCTTGAAAATAGACTTCAACGTTTTGCATGATGATGCACTAATTTTTTATAGGAGCTACCAGGAGTAAGATCACAGAATCATAGAATGGTTCAGGTTGGAAGGGACCTTAGAGATCACCTTGTTCCAACCCCCTGCCATGGGCAAGGACACCTCCCACCAGACCAGGTTGCCCAAAGCCCCATCCAGCCTGGCCTTGAACCCTTCCAGGGAGGGGGCATCAACGACTTCTCTGGGCAACCTGTTCCAGTGTCTCACCACCCTCACAGGGAAGAATTTCTTCCTTAGATCTAGTCTAAATCTACCCTCTTCCAGTTTATAACTGTTACCCTTTGTCCTGTCATTACCTGTCCTTGTAAAAAGCCCCTCCCCAGCTTTCCTGTAGGCCCCCTTCAGGTCCTGGAAGGCTGCTATCAGGTCCCCCCGCAGCCTTCTCTTCTCCAGGCTGAAGAGTCCCAACTCTCTCAGCCTGTCCTCGTAGGGGAGCTACTCCAGCCCTCTGAGCATCCTCGTGGCCTCCTCTGGACCCGCTCCAACAGCTCCACATCCTTCTTGTGCTGGGGGCCCCAGAACTGGACACAAGACTCCAGGTGAGGTCTCAGAGCAGATCTGCCAGAGTCACACCAATACTTGATTTTTTAAAAACGTTAGTGTTCTAAAAGGAAGTATTTAACAGTACAAGATTTACATGAAAGGCAGGATGACAATATAAACTGTTCGTAAAGGCATAGGTTCTCCTAGAGGAGCAAATCTCGGGTAGCAGGGTTAGCACCAAGGGCATTGCTCACTGCTTGAGGATGGGTTCAGGAGTAACAGGGCCTGGGGCAGAGCTGTGGGCCCCGCTTCTTGGGGTGGCTCACATTTCTGTGGTGCAGCGGTGGAGGGATCTGCTGCTGAGCGTGTGCTTTCCAGGTACGTTTTTAAGGTAGTTTTTGTTTTGGAAACAACTGAAAAAGGATTTGCAGAAGAGCAGCCTGTGCATTTAATTATAATACTGAATATTAATTAATAAAAAACATCAAAAATAAGTTGCTGGCTGCTGTATAATTAGGTATCTACACCCATCAGATCAAAGTATGCAAATGAACTACATTCTAATAAGCCCCACTGTTTAGCTTGAGAAAGATAATGAATCTAATTTGCCTGCCGTAACTTCGCCAAAGCCAGTAACTATGTGGTTTTCTTTTCTTTGTACATTTTTTTGAGCTGGTGCAGAAAGGAGATAATCAATAACGGGGGACAGTCTCCCGAGCGCTCCCCGCTCATGCTAATGGGAGTTAATTGCTCATGCTTCGAGGAGGCCGCGCGGCTCCGGCACCCCAGTGGATATCAATTATACAGCGGCGATCTGAATCGTCCCCACCCCCGGGAGGAGGGAAGCTGTGGGGGGGAGCTCTCCATTCCTCCCCCAGCCCCTCGTCTCCTTCCCCAGGGGCACACCATGGGGCTCCTCTGGGTGGCACCCAGAGCCACCCCAGGCCCGCGGTGCTGCCGTGGGGACCGTGATGCCAGGCTGGCTGTGCCAGTGGGAGCCCGTTCAGCGCTTCTGCTCTTCTGCCATCAGACACACTTGGCTGTCCCAATTCAGGCTCCGCTGTGCTTCTTGCAGAACCACGGAAGAGGGAGCATCTCCCACACCTTCCCTATCCCCCAGCTTCACGTGCATTTCGCCCTCCACATCTTCGGAGACCACTGGCATGGGGCGAGCAGCAGGTGTGGTGCCAACGAGGGGAGATGGAGCTGTAAACGTCGTTAGGAGTTGTCAGATCCCGTTTGGAAGGGCGGTGCGAGGGAGCTGGGCTGCTGCCTCTGTCATTAGCAGTACCTGGGGCAGAAGCTCTGCCACTTTGCTTCTGAGTCTCCGAGCATCCCATCTAAATTAAATTGGCCTGACGTGCCTTTATCCATTTTTAAACAAGAAACAAGGCAAAACAAACAAAAGCTTTCATGGTTTAGCTGTGTCTGTGAAAACTGCTGTATTCTCTTAGCTGCAAAACAAAAAAAAAACAAAAAAAAAACCCGTAGACTTATTTGAAGAAGAAATTTTGTGTATTGTTGGTCTATAATTCAGGCACTTCAGTATTTAAAAAATTATATGGCTGAGTTATTTACAGCAGAAGAGAGGGAGCTGTGCGTACAGATGAGCTGCTCGTCATCATGTTTTTGAGTCTGTAATGGGCATAATGGAGTCAGCTGTACAGCGGTAATTTGCAAAGCCCCATTGATTTCAATGAAAGTGCAATGAGGATGGTTAAAGGTATTGGGAGGGCTGGTGCCTCCAAATGAAGAGAGATTAAAAAGGCCAATATTAGCAAAAGGAGCAAATAGAAATGAATGGGATTCCATAGGAGGCTTACGATGCAGTTCAGGCAGAGATCGGTCAGCTGAGCAGCAAAGTGAAATCTCCCTGGATTTAAACAGAATACAGAAGTTTTCGTGCTTTGATTTAAGACAGTTGACGTATAAATTGATGCTTTCCTTTCTCACAAACTGCATTTCAGCCTGACGTTCACATCTGCCCCCTGCCTTTTGGATGGGTCATTACTCTTGGTTTCTTACCAAAGGAGCAGGAAAGGATGAGCGCTGCGGGCACCGGCACTGCGGGGAGGGTGCTGCAGTGCCAGGTGTGCACGTCCAAGGGACCTGGTGTGGTGGCCCGCAGCCCTGCCAAGCCTCAGCTCCTTGCACAGAAGTTGGCTGCTGTGTCCCTTACGCTCGGAATTTGGAAAGCTCTGGCTGAAGTGATCCAGCTGTTTCCAGAGTTGGGGCTAGGAGGAGATCTAAGGTGACCTTTCCTTTGGACGCCTCGGGAAGCCCCCCGTGTGTGCTGGCAGAGGTGCTTTGTGCACTGCGGGTGCACTCAGGACCGATCTGCCCTGGGAAGCAGCCTTGGCCAAAGGAAGTTTTCAAAGCTTGGAGGGAGTCAGCGCTGGCTGGAGTTGCAGGTGTCCTCAAGGACTCCTCTGATCACTGGGCAGAGCAGAGCTGTGGGGCAGCAGCTGATGGGGTGAGCTAGCACGAGCTCGTGCCTGCTGCTTCCCAGTGCAGCCCCTGTGCTCGAGCCCCCGCTCCGTGTGTGCTTAACAGCAAAGTGACACCAGCATCGTCCTCCTTCCCCGGTCCTGCTGCTCTCAACTTGTCCTGGCTTCCCTCTCCTCTGCATGTGTGCCTTTGGCTTCTGCTGTGAGCTGCTTTGTTGGTCCTGGGGTGAGCTCAGCACCTCCTTCTGCTCAATGTGAGCTGAGCCATGAAACCCATCGACCCCCTTTTCATTACCTTTTTCTTTCTAAACAAACACTGACATCTGCAGTCACTTTGCAAAGTCCTTATGCTGTTGCTCCCCAGCCCTCTCCCAGAAGCACGTCCTGTTCCTGGGCAGGGGGAGAAGTTCTGCTCCGATATCATGACAGTATCCCAAGACTTTCAAACAGAAATGGGGTTTCCTTTTGCTCTTTTGTGAGGATCTCCCCAAATATTCCCTATGGCAGCTTTCAGGAGTCAGATGTTAAACTTTATGGAGGCATAAGTCAGTGAACGTATGATCTTACATATTTGCAAATAGCAGGATCATCATCAGATAACAAAACATCAGCACCAAGGGCCAGCTGCCAGGTCTGTGGTACGTGCTCCTTTTTGCTGTCTTTGCTGGCATTTAGCATTTAATTTTTGATGGGTCCAGCATCTCACTACTTCTATGGAAAGAGGCTCTCTGTTTAACACGGGGTTGTAACTGGGTGGAGATGTTGTTTGTGGGTACTTCAGGGCTGGTGTGTGAAAGGTGCACCATGCCAACTTTGTATCGTGCTGAAGAAGACTCCTTCCTAGGCTCTTGCAGGACTGCTCTATCATTCTCCTCTCAGTCCCCTCTTGCAGCTCCAGGGAGAGGACACTGCACCTGAACTTGGCAGCAGCCAGCCGAGGCCCCTGCCCATGCTGCTGCCCGCTGCCAGCACAGCACAGCTATTCCAGCTCTTCCCAGTGGGTCTGTCTGTGGCCACACACTGTGTCTTGCCCTACATCTCAGGTATCAGCACTCTCTGAAGCGGTTGGTGTTTGTGTGATGCCTGGCACGAGGAAGTTTTGACCTCAGATGGAGATCCTATACGATTGTTACCAGCAAGCATAATAAACAAGCATATATGTGAATGTCTGTGCATATATGTGTGTGTACATGTGGAGTGTATTTGTATACGTGCATATATTATGCATGTAAATACACAATTTTATGTATTAAAAGAAAAATGAGGTAATTTTTATTTGCGGGGACATTTCATCCTTTATGACATTAAGATTAAAACCCCTTATTGGTAGCACAGGCATAGCTCTCTTCCTTTCTCTAAAGAGCAAAGAACTCTGCTTCCTTGCTGTCCATCATGAATTTTCAGTGTGTGTGTTGTGACGTGAGGCCAAGCGAACTGTCCTGGAGTGCTGGAAGCCATTTCTTTCATATCAGCTTGTCATCTTTTGTCACCCTTCTCCTCAGCAGCAGAGGTGCAGGAAGTTTTGTGTCTGGCTCTGAACATGAAAAGATAGCAGTCCTGCCAAGGAACAAAAAAGACACATCAAGATTCATTTCTAGGTGTTCCGTGGCTCTGTGTTTTGAGGACTAAAGCCACCGAAGCAGCTAAATAGTTGTGTCAGTCCTGTTTAAACTGCACCACATCTACATGAGCGAGCTACAGGCTTTCTGTATGAGGCTCTGAATCACCAAACACCTTGTTTTTAGCAGCACTGCTAACAGTGGAAGTAATACTTCATTATAGTCAAGTGTATCTAGATTGCTTTTCAATTCCAGCTTCACTTTTGTAAATTAGGTTATGAACAAGGCACGCAGCAATGCATCGACTGAAATAATTTCATCCCCTGCTTTCAGGAAGCAGGGAGATATTTGGGGAATACATCCACGTAAATTGCTTCTTCTGAGTTAGGAGGCACATTTATTTTTAAAAAGGTTCCGAGCGTCCCCTAAGGCTGTGGATGTTCTGTGGCCCTTTTGGATCTGCTGTGGGCACGCAGCCAGCTCTGCTGTCCCAGCATCCGGACAGCTGCCTGCTTACCTGGGCTGTACCACGCTGGGAAGATGCTGTCTGCCTCTGCCTGTTGGTGAACGGGTGGAAAAGGGATCGGAAAAGCGTGTTCGTTCAGCCTGTCTCTGTTGCTATGTACCCAAACGTGGTGGAGCCTCTGGGATGACACTTGTCTTTTATTGTGGTAAATGCATTGACTTTGAATGGGGATAACGTGTGTAAAGAGCTGACATTCAAAGCAGAGACAGAGCATTAAGAAGCTGATTTCTGGGTGGTTCAGCCTGGACTAAGTGCAGTTTTCAGTCCAGAGTGCGTTTTATGATGAACTATGTTCTCACGCTTGAAAGTAATGTGAGCTCTTTATCTGCCACTGACAGCACGAGGGTGGGATTTCAGGGGGAGAACATCTCAACTGCATCAGTTAGACTGACAAAAGCCTCACACCCGTGACTGATCCTCACAGTTACACCTATCTTTCCTTTTCGGTTTGGTTTACCCAGGAAACACACTCCAGGTCTTTAGCAGTGAGCTGTACGCTGCGGCAGGTTCCAAGTGCAGGAACCAGCTCCTTGTTGCCATATCCCAACCCATTCTCTGTATTTCCAGCTGCAGGCTGAGGCATGGTGACTCCTGGCTGAAGGGGAAAAAGAACAGAAAGCTGCGTAGGAAATTCGGTTTTCAGATATTTCCTCAAAACATCCTCTGATCATTTATTGCAATAATGCCAAAGCCCCAGAAGCTTTCACCATCTGTAACACAATGCTGGGTGCAGCTCAGCGCTGTCTCAGGTTGGGTTATTTTGCAGAGAGGGGGGCTCCTTTTTTGCAAAGCCACAGTGCAGTGCAGAGCACTCTTACGCTGCTGGGTGGGTCTCTGCTGTGCCTCTGCACAGCTTCGGTTTTCTCAAAATCACACCCTGGGGGCCCGATTCAAAGCCTGGAAGCTGATTTCAGGCTTTCCCTTGCATCAAGGAGCATCAGAGAGCTTCAGCAGGGAGAGCAGCGCTGCAGATTACGGTCCATTTATCTCGAGTGAAGCATTAAATGATGCCCTTCGAGCCCTGAAGCCTGCCCTGCCCTCAGCACCATCCCATGGCGAGCTGCAGCAGGAAGGCCCGCTGGCACTGCCCCAGGGGAAGCACAGGGCTGTTGCACAGGCCTGCAGCTGGCACGTGGCACGCACCCGGCGAGTTCTGCAGGGGATGCAAGGAAACGCTGCGGGGAGCGTTTCTGCAGGGGAACGCAGGCAGCAGAACCCTACAGGGAGCTGCTTAAAATCCACTTCACTTGAGTGGCCAGCCTAGGAGTACAGAGAGGTCAATATATCCATAATTATTATCACCATTTTCTGCTTAAAATATGCCAGGCTCTTAAGGAGGGATTTTTTTTAAAAAAAAAGCCTTTTAAATTACTGCTTCAAAGCATTAACTTGTCTAGTAGCTTCCTAATTTCCCCAAGGATCTAAGAAATAGGCATTAGGATTCCTGGAGCAAGACAAAGACTTTTAAAATTCTGGATTTTAAATATAAAAGCATTTTCTATATGTTATAGAAATGGAGCAGCTAATTCTGTGTGACTTCTACTAACTAGTTCCTGGAGCCCACACAGAAGTACAGGGAGAGGATGCTTTGCTTTCATCTTCAGCCTACCCTTCACGTTGGGAAGAGACAAACACATTTCCATTTTGCGTCCGTCTTTGGAAAACACTTTGCCCATGGAGAAGGATGACTTATTTCTGAATTTAGGAAGTTGTACAGCTTGTGAATAATACCCATCTTCTTTTTTCAACATATTTATTTTCTTCAGCAAATGAAAGAAATATCCTTCATGATGGTGACAATGAGGCAAACATTACCAATCCATTATGCAGCGCTTCAGATAATTAATTTTAGTGTAGCAAGTAAATAATTCTCCCAGTGGCCTTATGAACTTGCTAGATAAGTATTATCTTTCCAAGGGTAAGTCACTGGCAGCAACGGTATTAAAAGAATGGGATGCTGAGTTCTAATTTTCTTCTTGTTTATCCGGGGTGGGTTAGGATATGGATGTGATAAGCATTCGTGTCAGCCCAAGCAGCTGATTGTGCTGAGTGGCACACGGTGTGCTAACCACATCACCCTTACCCCCGGCTCAAGTTCACAGGGAGCATTGGGCTGGGAATGGTGCAACACATCGGGGGATGCTCAGGGATGCACAGGGACTGCGTGCTTGTAGGGGCAAGGGAAGTGGTGCTCCTGGGAGAGCTCTTGTGTGCCGGGGGGCTGAACTACGGGTCTCTCACAAGCAGCTCTTCTCACCTTGCCTGTGGTTATTTCTCATTGTCACTGGCGTGAACCAGAGCAGTTTGTCTGCCATGACAAGGGACAGGTCTGTGGGCTGGGTGGAAGCAGACATCGGGGTGCTACGGAGCAGCGTGCAGAGCTGGCCGAGATGAGCCGGTCCGTGAGAGCTGGTCACCTACCAACAGGCCACCAGCTGCTCTGGGATGCGTCAGCAGGAGGGAGCAGAGTCACAGGGAGCTGAATCCAAGGACAGAAGGGAGGAATGGAACGTCACAAAGAACTGAACCCAGCGTGGGGAATTCTGTGCCTCGTGGTGGCGGATGGATTGACCACAGAGCTACCAGATAGTGATTGGTTTCATGTAGGCTGTCACAGCTCGACAACAGGTGCCTGCAAACCAGGTAAAGCTTCAGCAGCAGTATTAACGTGGTGTGTTGAAAGGGCTGCTGCTAGTGAGCATGGAGGTGGTTCTGAGCCAGCCTGCTGGGCTGAGGAGCTGAAGCAGAAAAGGAATAAGCAAGGTGTTGAGAACTCCGATCAGGATCCCTTAAAAGCCAGAAAGGACTGGCAGAGCAGAAAGGCAATCCTGCCGGTAAAGCAGCCTGCTCAGACCAGAGAAAGCAGATGCAAACAAATGGGACAGGGGAATTGGTTAATGTGCAACTGTGGGAATTACAGAAAATGAATAAGGGAAATGAGAATGTAATGAAGAGCCTGGAACAGTTGGGTGAGATTATTAGGAAAGACACATTAGGAAAAGGGAAAATGTAACAGTGGCACTAATTCATCACAGGTCTGAGTGGCAGAAGTGTCATTGTAAGAAGAGGCTGATGGTTTCAGTAAGTGTCCCTGTGCTGTGCTTTGGCAGGGAGCAGTGGCATGCTCCCCGCTTCCAGCCCTAGGAGGGGAGGATGCTCACCTGGAGCTGCCGTGCTGGAATGGGAGGGCACGACACGCGTCTCTGGGCTTATCAAGGGTGGAACTGGAACAGGTTGCCCAGAGAAGCTGTGGATGCCCCCTCCCTGGCAGTGTTCAAGGCCAGGCTGGATGGGGCTTTGGGCAACCTGGTCTGGTGGGAGGTGTCCTTGCCCATGGCAGGGGGTTGGAACAAGGTGATCTCTAAGGTCCCTTCCAACCCGATTCTATGATTCTATGATTCCATGTGTGCTGTTCTCCTCTCTGTAACTCAAGAGGGTACCGGCAACTGAAGGGCTGACAAGGCAGGGAGAGTTAAAGCATGGGCAGTAACGCCTCGGTGAGCTCCTCCTTGTCCATAAATCCTTGTGCCCTGTGGAGCAGCTCCTTTCCCTGCTAATGGCTCTTCCACCATGACATTGCCCAGGCTTGGTGCTGGGAAGGTGAACTCGTCCTGTGTCTCTGCTGCAGGGGTCGATGCAATCCGTGCCTTCGTAGCTTCCCTCCAGATTGTGAGCAAGCGTCAAAACAAACCCAGCAAAGCCAGAGTTATTCAGGCTTAAATCTCTTCTGTACTTTGTTTTTTTCTTGAGGTGCTTTATTTGCCATTGTGAATCTGCTGGAACACCCAGGGACAATGGGTGCTGTCCTTCTGGATGCGGTCCGCACGCCGACGGGCACCGCACAGCTCCGGGCTGGGGGACTCCTGCTGATCCACACCGTGCTGGCTGCGGTTCCCAGCACAAAGGCATCGTTCCTCGGACAGCTAATTGGAAGTGCTTTGTTCCAGAGGACATTGTCTCCAAGGCCAGTGTTTTAGCCCTTTGTGTAAGTGCTGAATAAAGGAAAAAGAAGAAAATAATTACAGCCCTACTGTTAGATGTAATGTAAATGTCACCCTTTGTGGGGTACACTGTGGTAGAAGTTTTCAAGGTAAAATGTGTCCTTATTAAAAGGCATTGTGAACTCTCTATTTGATTATTTTAAGAACAATGTGTTGAAACCCACATACAGTTGGGTGCTTTTGTGATCTTGCACCGTTTATCTGAAAAGCTTTAGTTTAATGCTTATCCTAATGGGAAGCTCAACACTTTGTCACTACAGGTGTTGTGACAACAGAGAGAATGAGCTTTACCAATGTCCTTGTTTTGGGGTTTGGGTTACAGCTTGTTCTCATCCATTCCTGTGCAATCAGACATGGAAAAAAAGGTTAAAAGCTAATATTATAGTGAAATGTATAAGGTTGTGTAGAATTTTTTTACTTTATTATTAAGCAGATTACTATTATTTTTCTTTGAAAATATGGAAAAAATTAAAGAATCTTGATATAATAGATATTAATGGTTTGAATTACCTTTTGACATAACTTATCTTTTGATGATGGTGGATTAGAGACCTTTCTGTTACCTCCTATTTGGAGAAGTATCCTTGGGAAGCATGGATTTCAAAACCCTCTGTTAAAGAATCGTATGTAACATGAATTACGTTATGAAAAAATTATCCATTCTTCCCAAGCACTTTAGAAGATTTTGTTCTGAGATTAGTTACAAGCTACAAAGCACCACAAGAAAGAAAGAAAGATGTTACGGTTGATTCAGTGGCTGATGACAGCAATTAAGAGTCTACTGAAATGGATTTGCATGAAACTGTGATTTCTTAACTGCAGTTTCAGTAAGGCAGAACCCTGTATGCTGAGAAAACATGAGAACAGAGTAGGAGATTGTCACCTAAACTGGACAAAATACTCTGTTGAAGCACCGTCTCATGGAGTAAACAGTCATTGCTGTAAGAGTGGAGAAGCAATGACATCGGTGAAGGGCTTTGCACTTGTAGGTCCTCCTCGTGTTCTCCATCCTGGGCTTTAACTGGGCTCCTGCCATGGAGGGGGACAGAAGCAGTGAAATGCTCTGGGGGAGGCAGCACCTGGAGGAAAAAGTGGCAGAAAAGGCTGCAGAAAAACATGCAAGTTCAGCTTCTCCCTCTGGTGCAAACAGCCGTGTTTAGCGCTCTCTTTGTAAGAGCTGTAGCCATACTTCAATTTGGAGATGGTTCTTTTCTTCAAAAAATCTTACACAAATGATGTGCTTTATCAGTTCTACAGTGTTCTCATTTGTAGGGGAAAAAAAATATTTGCTTCCTGAGTGAAAGCAGAGCCCGCTGTATATTTTCTGGTTTTATTTGATGCGTATTTTAATACTCTAATTGTAGATCTGAAAAAGGGAAATCACATTACGTATGCACATAGTGTGATAAGTGTTGCACCCTCTGATGTACACATGTGTCTGGCAGCCTTGGAATTTCTCATGCCCTCATGCACGCCATTGCAAGGTCAGTTCTGGAGAACTGGAAGCTCTAAAGCTCCCTCCGTTGCCATTGCTTTGCGCAGCTCATTCTTGTACTCTCTAATGAACACTTTGTCAGATTGAAGGAATGTGTTCCACGCTAAAAACCCATAGATTTGGAGCTCAACCCCTGTGTCTGCTTCCCAGGACGAGCATGAGCCCTGCACGCTGGTGCTGGCTTTTGCACTGGTGGTTGAGTATCGGCAGCTGTGGGTCGTGCTTGGCAGCGGATCTGCACCATGGCTCTCTGAGCACCCTGGGTGCTGCCCAGAGAAGAACCCTAAACCTGCAGTGCTTGTATCCTTTGTGGGCACAAAGGGCTTTTTATGGGCCATCCATTTCCCCGCTCTGTTCAAGATCTTTATTGATGACCTAGATGAGGGGATTGAGTGCACCCTCAGTCAGTTGGCAGATGACACCAAGTTGGGAGGTAGTGTTGATCTGTCCGAGGGTAGGGAGGCCCTTCAGAGGGATCTGGACAGGCTGGATGGCTGGGCAGAGGCCAATGGGATGAGGTTCAACAAGGCCGAGTGCCAGGTCCTGCACTTTGGTCACAAACCCATGCAGTACTACAGGCTTGGGGCAGAGTGGCTGGGAGACTGTGCCGAGGAAAAGGACCTGGGGGTGTTGGTTGATGCTTGGCTGAACATGAGCCAGCAGTGTGCCCAGGTGGGCGAGAGGGCCAATGGCATCCTGGCTTGTGTCAGCCATAGGGTAGCCAGCAGGAGCAGGGAGGTGATCATCCCCCTGTACTGAGCTCTGNGATGTGGTACTAAGGGACACGGTTTAGTGGTTTCATGGGCCACCTTGGTGGCAGATGGACGTTTGGAGTAGATGATCTTGGAGGTCTTTTCCAACCTTAATGATTCTGTGATTCTGTGATTCCTGGCTGCTTTGCAAGGGCTACTATTGTCCTGCCCAGCATGGGGGAACCGAGTCACAGGGAGGCACAGAGCATGGCGAGCAGAGCAGGCCGGGGGGAGGCTGGACACGAGGCTGGGGAGGGGCGTGGGGCCAGGACAGCACGTCCTCCTGCCAGCAGCACGGGGCCAGGCAGATGAGAAAGCAATCAGATAAACACGAGTTGAAGTCTCTGGGTGAACCCGCAGGCATCCCGAGCAGCGCGGCAGCCCTGGGCAAGCATTGCTCTTGGCAAACATTAATTCAGCGGCCGCTTACAGCCGCTGACTGACAGCACGGCTGCGTCCCCGCTGCCCCCGCGCTCTGCGGAGGTTTCCTCGCTCCTGCTGCACGCTCCACTTGAACCGGGGTTCAAGGATAAATATTACCTCCCCTCGGATGCGCTAACTATTTTTTAATGATGCGATCTGATATTTTAACAGCGCGCGCAGCGCGGCAGAGCTCTGGGTTTGTTGTTTAAATATCTTTGATGGTATGTCATAACAAATTAGTTTCTAAATGTTGCCAATTTGGCAGACAAAGCTGATTATTTCCTGCAATCACGCTGCATATGTGCACAAGATTATAATTAATGACCAGGGATGCCAAGCACACTTTAATAATGATCCTTCAGCATTTAAGGGACCGTTGGAGTTATTGGCGTTTGTGCCTCGTGTTGCCGCGGATAGGGGCAACGAGTGCTGATAGATCTATCAGTGTCACGGAATCCTACAGTTCCCTGGTTTTTCTTATAAATTGGAGGATTCACTGGGAGTTATTGACGAAGCAGCTGCGGCGAATAGGAGCAGTGTTTGTGCTGCTCTCACTGAAGCACTGCTAACTCCTAATGAGATGGGGATTGCTCTTCTGGCAGCTTCGCCGGGCAGCTCTTCCTTTCGCGTGTTGTCCATTTTGTGTGGGGATTATGGGGAAATCAGTGACGGAGTTCTGAAGAGCATCAGAAGGTCAAGGCAGCAGAGAGATGGATCGGAATAAAAACGAAAGTGGAAAGCCACTATGGATGTTTAACAACAAAAAAAAAAAAAAGAGAGAGAGGAAAAAAAAAGAAGGCAGAGCTTGTGGTGCAGCCCATCAGAAGCAGGACGTGGACCCAACTCCGGTGCTCTTTTCAGGATGCTCAGTGGAATATATCTTTAGGGATGTTCACATGCACAGCACACGAGCTGTTATAACACTGTATGCGGGCAAGGAGAGGGTAAATATTCTTAAGACCGCTGCTAATTCAGTGTCAGTGCCTCCCTGCCCTGTTGGCTCAAGTTAACTGCTCTGGGGCAGGACACGGACTGGCATGAGCCTGGTTTGTCATAGGTTATTATATACACTTCAGTGTTTTTTTTTAGCCAGTTTTAATTTTTCATCCCTTCATTTCCAATATGAATTCTGAATAGAATTCTGTTTTTATTTTTTTTAAAGGTGAGTTTGTTTGACTAAAGGAACTTCTAAACAGGACAGACTTCAGCTCGTTACCCTTTTTATGACTTTTTAAGTAAGACTTGGTGGAAGCAGGCTTGATACTCATGCCTATAACAAGACCCAGTCACCCCAGCTATCTGTGAGGAGGGAGCAATTTCACACGGATTGCACGAGCCAAGGAGAGCTTTGCTGGTATGGTGCTGATACATCTTGTTGAGTCAAACCCACAAAGTTCCCCTTGAATTTCACTCTGACTCACATAATTGCACAAAATGTAAGTGATGGTTTTACAGAGCATGCAAATACCTGAAGCAGAAGTGGAAGCAGATGTCCTCAGCTCAGTGAGAACTGAACACCTCGGGTATCTTGTGCAAGGCAGACCTGACAAAAAAACCAATAGGGAAATAAATAAAAAAAAAACCAGGAAGGATGTCTGTTCTATGGGCTAGCAGCAGTGCTGTGAACACAGATGCCTCGTACAGTGAGCAGATCTACGTTGAGGCAAAGGCTTTGCACAGTGCACAGGTCCTTGGCTCCTTAGACTTGATATAACAAATATTCCTTCAGACTAGATGTAAGGAGGAAATTCTTCCCTGTGAGGGTGGTGAGACACTGGAACAGGTTGCCCAGAGAAGCTGTGGATGCCCCCTCCCTGGAAGTATTCAAGGCCAGGCTGGATGGGGCTTTGGGCAACCTGCTCTGGTGGGAGGTGTCCTTGCCCATGGCAGGGGGGTTGGGACAAGGTGATCTCTGAGGTCCCTTCCAACCTGAACCATTCTATGATTCTTCCACCAAAATGTAGGTCCAAAGAGCTTTGGCTGGGTACTTGTACAAAAATAGTTGCAAATTGAAGAGAGAAAGAAAAAAGGAAAAAAGTCTACAGGGATCAATATTGCCAGAAAACTGTGTCCCCAGGGCTGAGCCCTGCCCTTGGCCTCAGGAAGGCCAGCTCAGCTGTGTGCAGCCCAGCTTTCCAGCCACTAGCACAGGCGCTGGGCAGCCAAAATGCCACTGATTGGGAGAGCTACTGGTAAAGAGTGCCTAAAAAATATTAAATGGATGTTATTCATTCATATAAGGGGATTAAAATCTCGTTGGTAATAAAAACGGTAGAATGCAGTTCTTTTATGAGAAAGTAAGAAAATTATTGAGGTCTAGAACAAAGAGAGGAGCCAGCATATGAGCTGCTTCTGATATTGATCAATAACCATCTTTCGCTGTAATTGTTCCAGTTTGTTTACTGCTGGGTATGTGAGTTATTGATCTTCTCCTTCTAGCTTCTTTGTGTTCTTCCAGTTTCTAATTCATTCTTGCTTTTTCTCTTTTGGAGAGTTGAAATAAAAGCTTGAAAAGGATTATCAAACTGTGTCTTGTGAAAAGATTGCTCAAAGCCAGCATTCATGCCAAAAAACGAAAATAATAAGAATAATAAAAATAAAAATCTATAGTCCTGATGACCATTCCAGCCTTATCAGTGAGCTGTCTGCTAAGGCTGCGGGGGCTCCTCATTGCGGCCTTCCAGTATTTAAGAGGAGATTATAAACAGGAGGGGAGCCAACTTTTCACAAGGGTAGACAGTGACAGGACAAGGGGGAATGGTTTTAAGCTGAAGGAGGGAAGGTTTAGATCAGACATCAGGGGAAAGTTCTTTACTGAGAGAGTGGTGAGGTGCTGGCACAGCTGCCCAGAGAGGTTGTGGATGCCCCAACCCTGGANGTACTATGACAACAAATCAGAATAATTTACATCCTGGTAATAAGAGGCCTGACTGCTCATGGACTGGACATGGAGCACGACTGCTCGGTGGTACTCAGTTACTCAGTTCTTGATGTTCAGGGCACAGCGAGGCTGATCCTCACAGCCTTCTCTCCTTTTTGCAGAAGTCTGATCCCTTCTCTCGTTTTTGTGCAGAGGGGAAGGCAATGCCCATCCCTGTGCCCATTTTCACTTAAGCTTTTGTGAAATAACACCCATGCCTGATAGTCTACCCAAACGGTCTTTGGGAGTTTTTGGTGTTGAATGTGAACAGAAACCAGGTGCTATATGAGTTAAACTCGTTTCTCACGCCTCCCTTCTTGCCTCAGACGCATCCCTTGGGTTTATTTCGTGCCTCCCTGTTTCCCTGCCTTCCTTGCAAACTGCTGCTTCAGCTGTCCCTTGGCCCCTTCACTGCCATTCTCCAGGAGCACCTTCCTTTGAGGAAGGAGAAGGCTCAGGGAGCACAGTACCCAGCAGTGCTGAGGCCGTGTCATGGCAGACTTTGACTGGGAGATCCCTTGTGTGTGTACTGTGTGCTCCTACGTGCCAGCTCCACATAGCTAAGGGAAAGGAGAGGCGTGAGACAAAGGGGCAAACGGGCTACCAACACACTCTGAGGCAGATTCCTTTAAGCATTGAGGTTTATTGATCTGTATCAGCCTAATATTTGAACAATTTCTTTGGCGTATCTGGGTGACAGTGATCTGAAAAGCAGAGCACATATTTAAGATACCTGAAAGGGAATTTAGGAGCCTTAAGTTTTTAGCAGTCTTGCTGATCAGATGATGAACGTGCCCATTGCTGAACTTTTGGCATTTATCTTCATAACTTTATCCAGACCTGATGGCAATAGCTTTAAGAGTGCCCCTTCTCCTTTCTCCACGTTCACCCCTATCAGCAGGCATTAAAATGGCCTGTTTCCAGATAAGAAAAATATATGTCACGTAATATATCTGTGGTTTTCTAAATGGCTTGCACATCTCATTAACTTAATATTTTTTCCATTGGTCACTTTAGATTTATTACTTTCAAACCATAATTTTTTAAATTTAATTTTGACCTGGCATTACCCTAAAATTAAATTCTGATCTACCCTCCACCTGAAATGGTCTGGGGAGGAAGCCATTTTGCATTACATTATCATCCTATCGAATTTAACTAATTTAAAGGTGACATGAATAAAATATTCATTAAAAGTAGAGTAGCCGTTTGTCTGTGATCTTTAGCAGCGTCCCCATTAACTTTCAGCTGACTCTCAGTTGCAAATAGCAACCTCTCTTTCCAAGCCTTTCTGGAACAACTCTGATTTACATGAAGAACGCTGTCTTGCTCTCTCGCTATTTGTTAAACTGTCTTTTTATTTCCTGGCTCTGAGCTAAAATCCTTCCCTGAAGCACAGATGCACTGCTGTATCAAAGCAGGGAGATATTATGACGTTGTCAAGATTTCTTTAAGCAAAGAAAAATACTCCTAGGGGTCTTCAGCAGCTTTTTGGGGGACCAAATATTTTCTCTTTGGTTAAGCAACTTCTCGCTGGTTGCCTTGTGTCACTCGTGCATGCTTCCTTCCTCTTGGCATTCCCCAGCTCTCCCTGGATTACTGAGAACCACGAACCCATCGGTTCTGCACAGCTCGCTGCCTGGTGGCTTTCCCTTGCTTTCAGGGGAAGCAGAATTCTAAAATCTGAGAATATCTTTTTTTTTTTTTTTTAACTTTTGGTTTTTTTTAATGAACGTTTCAAAAAGTTGCTGGTCAGCAGACAGGCATAACGTCTGTGTCGATCCTCACCTGGAGCAGGGTCCCCTGGAGGCTAGGGGCCCTTCTTGCAGGGGCCGTGCTGCGCCGTGCTCTGGAATTTGCCAGCTCTGAAGCACACAGCTCCCCTCAACTCAGCAACTTGTTGCTTGTGATAAAGCAGTGCATCACCATAAAAGAAGGTTTCCGATGATTTAGCCTAGGGTAGTGAATAAATGCTACCAAATAAATTGTCTTTGTTCCTTAGCACAGGGGTGATACATTAAATGGATTTGTACTCAGCCGTATTTGCCCATTTGTTTAAAAAGATACAAGAAATAATATTTCACATCTACTCAAGGACGCTTCCTTGCACTTAAGCAACATGCACAAGATACTGCTGCTGTAAGGGGATGGCTTCTGGTCTTTGAAACTGAGTTCCTTTATCCTGCAAGGAGAGACAACGCAGTGGTATGGCCAAGTCGTGTGTGCAGCTCACGGACGGGAGGGAGAGCTCGGACTGATGGAGCCGTGCTGAGTTACCCTGGGTAAAAGTCCAGCACGATTTTGTGGTAGAGCACAGGAAGAAGGCATTCTTTATCAGAATGGTTTTTTCAGATGGTAGCTGGAAATATCTCAAACCTAAGTTTTCATTAAACAATAAGCAGAAATAAAGATTCTGTTGGGCATTTGAAACTCGGTTTGTGGCTCACCTGGAGCCCTGGATGCTTAGAAATGGTTTTTACTCGAGTTACAGGCACAGTGCTGTAATGATAGGAAGGAGTCATAAGGAACTTGTGGTTTTGCCCTATTGATTGTGAAAGGATGGGATAATTTCAGGGGCTTTTTTCCTCAGAGATTCTCAGATAAAGTATTTTCCTCCTTTCCAAAGTTAATAACCAAAGCCTGTTGGTGCCACTGCGGTGGGGCTGTGGTCCAGATTACAGACACTTGTCATCCTTCCTCCCCTTTAGAAGTGTGAGGGCTCTGGATTTCCTTTAATTGAAAATCAACGTTTCTTTCTTTTTCAGACCTTAGCACCTATAACTATTAAACCTTTGAGCATTTTAAAACTGATTTTAAAAGTCTGTTTAACTAGATATGTCATTTGAACAAAAATAGTAGTAAGTTAATAATAGCAAAGATGATTCTGCACAGTCCAGTGCCCAAGCCTAAATTCTTACAGCTACCAGGCTGAAAGCATAAGATAGATTGGGTTAGTCCCAAGGAAGTGCTGATGTTTTCTCTCAGCATAGCTGGTCTAGAAGCAGGCCAGCTTACCTCCTTTACAGCCATGCCTGAGCGGTGGGTGTAGTACTGAAGGTGAGAACGTGGTGTGATGGGTGCTGCTTGTTACTAGGTGATGGGATTTAGCTGTGTCAATGCTTTCAGTGTAGGAATACAGTGATCACCATTTGCACATTACTAAGAAAGCTATGGCCCCAGTGGGTATTTCTAGTGTGATTGTATTCATAGATAAATTGCATATTCATTTGCCAGTTCACCACTTTCTGCAATGATCAGTACTAAAGCTGCCGTGCAAAGGTAGCAGCTATGTGCAGTTCAATAAGGCAAACGGTGGATTTCACTCCAACACATGAGCTGCTCTTTTAACTAATGGCTGTTTTGCATCTACATTCATTTCGTCTCATTCTGTCTTGCAGATGGGGCAGTGGATGTGTGTCTGGTCCTGCCAGCGTTACGTGTGCTGGCATCCTGTCTGCTGCAGGTGCAAGATGGAGGGGCTGGAGCTGCCAGCCATGGAGCTCTCAGCAACCACAGGGTACAGTATGACCTTTACTTAGCCCTAAAGACCTGCATCAAACAGAGAAAGAGAGCTGCAAGCTCATCCTCATGTATTAGCATGGTATCACATCATGCTTTTGGCCAGGCTCAGTTGTGCACGCAGGTCTGTAGTATGTGGGTGTCTTTAAGGGGACACACTTTGGTTTGTACCAACAGTGCTTACCTTGCCAGTTTGCACAGGAGGTAAATGGAGCATCTCCTACAGCTGGAGCCACAGGGGAACATCAGTGGCACGCCTGGCCAAGCCTTGTGCCCCTAAGAGCCAAAACCCCAAGTCTTTCTACTGCACAATGTTGCTTTCACTCTCCATCTCCCACCGTGGACCTCTCCTGCCTGCTGGTCCCCTGTTCCCTCAGCGTGTCCCTGCAGAGCCAGTGCCTGCACCCGATGAGCCCTGCCAGCCCTGCCCCAGCAGCCAGGGCCTGAGCACTCCTGCCACGCTCACATTCCCTTGCAGCAGCACGCGGCAGCTGTTGCCTGCCCTTCACTCCAGCTGGGTGCGTGGGCATCAGAGGCCACAGAGGTGTGTGGCAGCTGGGGACATGGCCACCAGCAGCTGCCTCGATGCAGGGCTTCCCTGTGGCAGGCTGCCTGGTGCCACGTTGGGAGAAACAAGCGTGGAGCTGCCCTCGCTGCTGGGTTGTCCTGGAGGAGTCTGAGAACCTCACGTGGATGTGCTCAGTGAGCATGGCCTTGGAAATTGTACAAGTGGTTTTGGAGTGCTGGTGATCTGATCCAGAAGGGCAATAAGGAGCTTTCATATACATTCAGAGTGAAGCAGTGCTGTAGCTGTAAAACAATGCACACTTTTTCCTGCGTGAATGACATCAAATCAGTTGTAGTGCGTCTGCTGCCCTGTCTCAGGCAGTGGCCGGTCTGATGGCTGTTGGCAGTTTGCTGGTGGAAAGTTCAGCTAACTCGTACATACTGATAGGGACCTGAGCTTATCAGAATCTTTTGACAGACTTACCAGAAGCCGTAAGGTCATTTTAGTGAGTTCCACAAGCATCACCCACAGTCAGAGATCTCTCATATTAAAAAATAATGAAAAAAAAAAATCAAAGCAAAATGTCCTGGCACGGATTTAATACTTTTCAAGGTTTGATTCAATTTTTAAGAAGTCCAGTGAGTACACAAAAATCAAAATTAAAGGCAGATCAAATTTACTCAAGTCGATACGATGTTAATGAATTTAGAAGACACGTAGCTCGAACATTTCCTTAGGGCCAGCCAGGCAATCTCTGCCAGTGTGTGCCAAGGGGTTAACAAAAGGTGCAGTAGCAATTGCAGCAGGACTCTGAGTGGAGTGGAATTTTTTTGTACTAACTTTTGCTTTTTGTGTCTTTCTTGAACAAAAGCGTAAAGCCCAGGAAATAGATATTTTTCATGCTATTGCAGTGACAATTTATGGATCCAATAATTTCTCAGATGCTACTTGAAAAATGTTTCTTTATCCAAAGGTTAACTCCTTTAGGAGTACAAATCTCTAAATTTTCTCACTTGCTCTATTGGTTGGTACAACTAGATTCACCACAGTTATAAATCTATCAATTTTCTAGTCTATAACAGAATAATCCCTGAAATCTCATAGGTACAAATGGAATTGCTAATTTTCAATAAATCTGCAGTAACAGGTAATAGTGTCATGGTCCCCAGTTCCAATCATTTTTGCAATAATAAATGAGACTATAGAAGAGTCACTTTTGGCCGTAAAATCTACTGTTCAGGGCACAGATTTTAACCTCCGAAGTGCTTAACCAATTCCCCTCTCTTTGTTGTTGTCACTGTTGCACCACAGCATCTCTTCCTGATGGAAGATCAGGGCCATTTTGGACCACACTTGTTATTTATAGGCTGATTTGGGGCGGAAACGGGGAGTATTTTTCTAATGCATATTTTCAGCCTGACAGTATTCAGTACAGGGCAGCAAATTCAGGCTGTTTGCACGAGCCCAGAGGTAGATGCAATTCACCTGGAGCCTCTCCCCTGTCCAACCCCAAGCCTGAAACCTGACCTTGAGGTTAGATGAGTGCTGCGAATGCCACTGGCCCTGCTGTGCTAAGGAAAACTGCTGCTGTCGTCTGCAGAGGCTCTGGAAGCTCCTGCTCAGGTGCCTGCTGCTGTGGGTTTGTGGGGCTTCATTCTAAAGTGCTCCACAGCAGCCGTGTTTTGCTGGGGATTTTGGCATTCCTTCCTGCAAAACCCACTGGATCTTTTGGGGTGCTACAGGCAGAGGCTGTGTTGACTTTGGGAACATCCCGTCCTGTAGGCAGATTGGCCCAATTCAGCACGACTGAAGAGTGTGCAGTCCAAAACTCTGTCTTACAAAGACTTGGGTGCTGGATCAGTAGTAACTTGAAGGCACTAGACTGCTTACAGTCATGCAGCTAGCTAAACACCTTGCTGGTTTATACAACCAAATGCATGCATGCATCTTCACAGAAACAAGCCCAGGAGGGAATGGCTGGGAATCGATATAAGGGCCTGGGGAGCTGTAGGTGCTTGTCCAAATGTTAAAAATGGCTCCGAGAGTAGAATCCATATCTCTGGAGTCCCAGTTCAGGGATCTGCCAACATGGCTTGGGCTCTCAGTGCCAGTGAAAGAACGCTGAAAAATACTAAATGTGTTAGAAATGTGCCGGAAGAAAAAGTGTTATTAACAAAAGACATCTCCTTGAGTTGTATCGATTTTAGCTCTGGGTGGAAGAAACTCTCCAGACAGACATTTAAACACATTATTGTCTTCTATTTACTCAGCAGATATACCTAGTATACTTTATGAGATTAGTTCAGGAGGAAAGAAGCCAATTAAAATCTGAATCTCATGCAGTTGTAGAAGATTAAAATAACCCCGTATTTGTAACATCCAGCTTTAATGATAACACTCAAACCACAAGAGCATCTAAACCTAGCTCTAAATCATAACACCACGTGCTTTCCCTGCCTGTGTTCTCTGAACTGGGTTAAGCTTCACAAAGTGCACAAGCACTTTTAGTTAAGACACTTTTGTGAACTTGTAGTTGTTCAGCGTAGGATAAATGGTAGATTGGGGGCCAACACATGAGCTGGTATCATAGACTCATAGGGTGGCTGGGTTGGAAGGGACCTCAAAGCCCATCCAGCTCCAACCCCTGCTGTGGGCTGGGTGCTCCTCCAGCTCAGGCTGCCCAGGGCCCATCCATGGCCATGGGCACCTCCAGGGATGGGGCACCCACAGCTCTCTGAGCCCTGTGCCAGGGCCTCGCCACCCACTGAGTGAAGAATTTCGTAATATCTAATCTAAATCTCCCCTCTGTTAGTTAAAATACATTTCCCCTTGTCCTCTCACTAGCAGACCATGTAAAAACTCAGTCACCCTCCTGTTTATAAGCTCCCTTCAAGAACTGGAAGGCTGCAATGAGATCTCTCCGGAGCCTTCTCCATGCTGAACAAGCCCAGCTCCCTCAGCCTGTTCTCGCAGCAGAGGTGCTCCAGCCCTCTGAGCATCCTCATGGCCTCCTCCAGACCCGCTCCAACAGCTCCACATCTTTCTTGTGCTGGTGGGCCCAGTCTTGGATGCAGTGCTCACGAGGGCAGAGCAGAGGGGGACAATCCTTCCCTTTCCCTGGTGCCACCCCTCTGTTGATGCAGCCCAGGATGCAGCTGGCCTTCGGGCTGCAAATGCGCACTGCAGGCTCGTGCCAAGCCTCTCATCCGCCAGAACCCCCGTATCCATCAGAAGAGCTCCACCGTGTTGGAAAGGTCGAGATCTTACGGTGTTTTTCTTACAAATGTATTTGTCTGTCAGAACTGATTCGTGATGAGTGCGCTCAGGAATAAGTTGGTCAAGAAGAGAACCGCTGTGTATCCATGCAGAATGCGGAGGATGCTGTGGCAGCTGCCTTGCTGCTGTTCCATCCAGTGTGGACTATGACATCATCATGGCGGTCTGTTTGCACGAGCAATGGAAATGGGATGGTTTTGCTTTGTGAAGTGTTCTGTTGATCTACTGTTGCACTTTTACCAAAGCTTTCTAGGATTGTTGAGCTCTTGCCAGGATGCCTGAGGTGGTGGTTTGAGCTTTCTGAGGTTTTTCTCTCAATGTTGACCCCTTTTACATGCAAGAGGATGAAGTATTGGCGGTATAGCAGATGCTAGAATCTGTTTGTTCTAGAGGGTAATGGGCAATAGAAAGGCCAGACTGCATGTACTGGTACAGAGCTCTCTGCTTTCACTGTGCTTCTTTTAGCTGTCTCGTAGTTTCTTGGGCAAGCGCACAGAGTACGTAGTTAAAAAGCATTTTACTGAACACGCATTGCACAGAACAGGCTCTGGAGGAGCATGAAATAGATCTTATGTTACGTTGGGAGCACACATAGGAAACAGCACACGACATAGACAAGTGTGGGTACTGAAGTGAAATGTTCACCAAATGCCATTGGACCAAAATCTGCTCCCTCTCAAGCCAGCAAAGCCCCCCTGTCCAAGCCCCCGTTTGTCTGCTGTGTGCCAGCTGTCTGGTGGGTGTCCTTGCGCAAGGAGGAGAACGAGATGTCCGTAAGTGCTGTTAGGTCTTCCACTGAAATCTGTGTGGGGGATGTAGGACTTTTAGACAGGCATTACAAGAGGAGCAGGGATGCAGGGGTGCTGCTGAGGCGGTGTGGGCAAGGCGCTGCAGGAAGGTGCCCGAGGAAGCGGCACAGCATTGCCAGGCACTGAGGTACTTAGCCAGGAGTCTGGAAGGAACTTGGGACTGCAGCAGCTCAGTCAGTGCTGCATTTTACAGGCTCATTACAACTAGGAAATATTTCAGAGAATGGAGGAAAACATCTGTCTGGTATTGCAGCCACTCACTTTACAGTACTTCAGGCTTTGTTTGAAATGGTGATTCAGGCTGGAGCATCCATGAGCCTTGGGTAATGCTTTCCAGGGGGAACAGACCAGCCCTGTTCTGGAAGCAGAGTCTGGATTCAGTGCTTGCACCGAGGCTCTGTGAAGAAACTCTGAGCTTTCTCTCATTACACTTTTGCCATGTGCTTGTGTGCTGCCGAAGTAAGCATGATAACTGGTCTCTTCTTTAACACCCCGTGCCATATCATCTCTACTCTCTGCAGATATCATATCGGTGATGAGATTATTTTTTTCCTTTTTTGTTATGTTCTTGAAGAAATAGAGTGTGGCTTGAAATATTTAGGCAATTGTGCACTTTGTTGTCTGTTTCTGGTTGCTTCTGAAAGGAAGGGCAGGTCTTCGTGGAAATAAGTAGGATTCGCACTACTTTTCTCATTATTTTGTGGATGCACATAAAAAATTGCTGTGATAATGGGCCAGTAATTGTAGTAGAAGGATTTTCTGTCTAGCAGGCTTCCAAACCCTTCAGAACATCTTCTAGAAGCTGCTCCTTGGGATAATTTCATCCTTTAAAAAAAAAGAAAAAAAAAAGAAAAGAAACAGATACAGATGTCTTTTCACCTTCTATCCACCTGTTAAATAAACTTGTCATTTCTACAGCCAATTCAGGAAAGGAGTTATCAGATCCTTTCCTTGGAGACCTAAGTGTAACCCTGCAGGTCTCTGGGGTCAGCCTCATACCTTCTCAGGAAGCTCCCTGCACAATTTTGATAGTCACGGCAGTCATTATCAACCAGCTTGGCATGGGCCTCTAGGGTTTTCCCATTGAGCAGGGTCTGAACTGTGCTGCCCATGCCTCCTCTCACCAATTATAAGTTCTGTGCAGTTTTTTAAAAGACTGCAAAAACATATCAACATCATTCCCTTCCTTGTAATGAGGAAGCAATTTTACCTTATTATAACTGACTAAATATGCATGGGCTGACCCAGTAGGACCCTCATTCACCCTTATTCTTTCCCTCTGGAAATCATATTCTATTTTCATCGTTTCCATTTCAAATTTTTCTTCCTCCCCATCCTTTCTCTGCTCTCTCTCTTGATCCCATTCTTGTTCCAGCTTTCTCTTCCCTGTGCTCAATTGTCACTCTCCACGCTCCTGCTCTCATTACAACTTCCTTTGTATCTGATGGGTGCTCATTCCCGTTCGCGGTCGCCTTCCCTTTTACCTTGTGCCTTTTTATCAGCGCAGCAGCTCAGCACCTCTGCAGCGTGTTTGCTGTGCAGGCTGCTGTGCATAGCTTCAATTAGCTGACGGCTGTCGTTGGTGCTGTTTCCTGCCTCCACCCCGCTGCTTCCCAGTGTTGAAAGCAGAGAGGTGGGTGTCCCGTGCCCTTCCCGAAGGGAGCTGCTGCTCAGCAGTGCCCACCAGCCTTCCCACCATGCCCAGTCCTGCTCTCAGGGTGAGCCTGGGCACCCGCCTCCCAAAATGTGATTTCCACTTGAGCTCCCCAGAGAGCTCCCAGTGTGGACCAGAGTCCTCGTGTTTGTGCAGACTGCAGTCTGGGCTGCAAGGAAATGTACAACTTTGTAAGTATCACTTTTCAGTCTTCTTGGCAACATCTGTTGAGGTTGTTGAGCAGAGCATGTGGAAATCTGCTTTCTCAGTGACAAAACGCTGCACATTCTTCATGCCTCTCCTGCCCGAGGGCTTGGCATGAGAATGAGGTAGGTGATGCAGCATAAGACAAGGAGACTGTTAAATGCCTCAGAAAAACCATGCCCCAAAAAGCGCTCCAGGCCACAGTGTCAAAGATGAGAGACAATCCTGTGCCCATCAAGCCTGTGAATCCCAGTGCCCACTGCAGGTAGCTCCCAGCTGGTCCCAGTTGGCCTCGGGTCATTCATCTACAGAAATGAAAACAGCTCCAAGAGCTTCAGCTGGGATGACCTGGTAATAAACCAGTGTGGGATCTGATCTGCAGAGCACGAAGGGGAAAGGGAGAGGTGGCTCCCAAGGCCCGTGGATGCCCTCGCAGCACCAAACATTCCTGGCAGCTCAGCCCCTGCCTGCAGGGTGCTGGGCAAACCCACAGGTTGTAATGGGGGGTGAAGAGCTGGCAGCAGGGAGGTTGGGTGGGACAGGCTACAAAGCCCCAGCACGAGGCCCTCCTCCTGCCTTGCAACTTGCTGATACATCTAAACCTTTCCAGCTACTCGCACAGTCTGTGCATCGCTTTCCTATGGACAGAGGGTTCTTTGTTTTGGTTGACCTAAGTCACTTTTTCTGTAATTGATGCCCTGTATGAGTCTCCAAAGATGCACAGGTATCTCTTGCCTGTTGACATTTGAAAAATATTGCTCTCCTTTTGACATTTGAAAAAATACAATACGCAGGCATATTTCCATATGCAGGAAAGATCCTTTACGATCTGTGACCTTTCTGCAAAAGGTGAGCAGCCCCGTGTGCCTCAGCTGTGGGTGTGGGAGACAGGGAAAGGGAGCTGGAGAGCGAGGCACCCAGACACCTCTGCAAGGTGACAGCCACGGTGCTCTGGGCTGGAGGAGTTCAGGCTGGGAAAGAAAGAACCTGGATACTTCCTGTTATTGATCTACGCTTGTGTTCGTACGTGCAGGGAAATTCTTTCTGTGCAAGCAAGCTGAACTAATAGAGCCAGTGGAGTGAGCATCTCTTAACGGCCTCTTATTATCATCTGTCTCTTCTTCAGATGCATTCTGGTGTGCTACACATTTAGCTCTGTCTGCTGGAGAAGTAACAAAGGTCAAATGAAGGTGAGAACACTTCATTCATAATTTTTATGAGTTATTCAGACCCACTGTATCATTACCCCTTGGGAACATATGTTTTCTGATAGCAGTTTAGAAAATATTCAGCACATCTCAACAATCTCTCATAAGCAATACAGATCAGCTGTCACACTTTGTCGTGTGGCATCAGGTTGTGCAGCGCAGCGGCTTCACTGCAGGGTGATATACTACAGCCATCTGAGAACCCATCCTGATCATTTCTGCCTCTCTGAGTGTAATGGTACCTGATGCGTCTTGCTGGAAGGCAGAAGGATTTTGGTGTATCCCCATCTGAGTTAAAATTCAAAGGGTTTCCTCGAAAATACTTACTCGCTCCTCTCCTGGTAGTTTGTCTCTGGTACAAGTATGTTAAAGATAACCTTGATTAAACGGGTGCCTCAGAAGGCTGAATATGTTAAAGGTCCTTGGCTTGGGCTGATCAGCTGAGTGTTCTCAAAACCACCTTTTGCCTAGTGCTAGGGTGGGTGTACCTGCAAAACTTGAGGGTGAGGTTTCTCAAAGGGAGTCCCAGGGACTCTTCACTGTTCAGATGCGAGGCAGGGAGGAGAGAGGTTACCCCCCAGCATGCTCTGGTCCCTGCAGAAGCATGAAGAAGAGACTCTGTTTCTCCTTGCATGTTTCCTCCTGCACTGCCTACCCACCCACAGAATTCCATGTAACCCAGGCCAGTGTGCAAGGCCATCAGCATCTCAGCTACCAGGGGAGTTAGGCTGGGTGGAGCACTAAACCTGTGTACGCAGCTGCCACCGTGATGGGCACATCGTCACCCAGTTTGTTGGGAGCAAAATCAAGGCCTCGTCCCCAGAGGTGGTGAGGTAGGGAGCACGTATTTTGCATCTGGTTTCCTACAACAGAGCTCCGTGTTGAACACGGCCCCAGTCCCCGATGCCTCTTGACCAGCGGTGTCCAGCAGGCCCAGCACAGCCCTGCTCCGTTCCCTGCAGTGGGACGTTCGCTGCAGCGTGGGTGAGCTGGAGGAGCCACTTGTTCACTTCTCTGCCCCTGCTGTGTGTACGTTGGAGAGCAACGGCTATAGCTGAAGTTTTCCAGACTTCCAAGAAAATCCGCCTTCATCCCAGCAATTACCGCGACGCAGAAAAAATGAAATGGTGAGAGTTTACTGCTTCATTTAAAAACATCTGTTTGGCAAGATGAGTTTTATATGGCTGTGCTAGCAAGCAAGAGCTTGGAGGACAGGGCTGTGCAGGTTCATCGCGCTGTCTGCACCGAGAGCATGGTGGAGCAGGTGGGAGAGTTGCAATACCAAAGTTTTCTGGAATGCCCCATAGCTTTTCTTGCTAATTACAGCCTCACAAATGCTGCAGAAGAAAAATAGAGGCTCTTTCCTCTGTCACCCCAAAAGGCTGGCCTGCAAGGTAATTCTTTTCAGATTTCCAGGCTGTGCTGTGCCAGCTCTGTGGGGTCCCCCACACGCAAAGGTGCTTTGCTTTATGATGAACAGATTTCTGAACCTCAGCAACCTCTTGGTTTCCCAATCCCCTGCTGAACATTACGAGATTTGCAGAGCACTGAGCCAGCATATAAGGTGTTATTTGGATTCTGGAGCGAGAAGAAAACCTTTCTAAGCCATCCATTCAACTGCTTAACTGCATCTGCTTTTCTGCTGCCACCTCATCAGTAGCAATTTGGAATCTGTAACCACAAAATAACTAGCAGGCCACGTACGTAACCAGCATGTCTAAATGATCTCAGCCCCCTGGTTTCTATAGCTTCTAATAGCCTAATGGATTTTTGGTACTGGGCTAAGTACAGTCATATATAATTGCAGTTATTCTCACATTAAACTGCAGGGAAGTGGCAAACCCAATTAGATTAAATCCCACCACGTCTCCTTGGGAGCTGCGGTAGACATTTAAGCAGGGAGACACGTCACTTCCACAGACCAATTTGCTTGTACCTGTCTGCTTAGATTCAGCGTGATGTGTCCTTGTTTCTGTGTATGTTTGTTTGCAGAAGCCAGCTCCAGATGCAAAAGACATCAGTGTAGGTTGGAGCATTATTTTTAATTAGCTGGGTTCAGCTTCTAGGAATATGCCTCTGGGCTACTAATGGAGCGTGGAAAATAAATGGTTGCTCCCAATGTTTTTTTTCTGGTTATGGTGGTAAGGAAGGAGGACAACTTCCCATTCCTCATCCCAGAGGTGTTGCCATGGCCTCCCAACACGGGGCAGCCAGACAAGAGAGAAAGTTGTGGCCAAGTCCCCCTCATAAGCTCATTTTGTTCTCCTTTCTAAAGGCCGTGGGGTGGTTCTGTACTCTGCTGTACCTTTGTGTGAAGGAAGAGCAACGCCTTTTATTCTCCTTTGTGTTCCGTGCTGATGGAGGTGACTGTATGCGGAGCAGTTGTGAAAGGATATGCAGACAATCGATCATTTGTTTTGCAGAAAAACATCTCTCAGAATAATATTACCCAGCAGAAGCCTCGGAGAGGTGGGAAGGAGCAGGGTTTGCTCACGCTGCGGGGCTGCAGCTGCCTGCAGGGGCCTGGGCTGGAGAGGAGAGGAG
>WBMW01001136.1:41286-62348 GCA_013396635.1 Penelope pileata | reverse complement strand
TGCGGGGAGAGGAGAGGCGAGGAGAGGAGAGGAGAGGAGCTGGCAGTGGGGCTGCCTCTGCTGCTCACAGGTTGGATGGAAGTGTTCAAGGCCAGGCTGGATGGGGCTTTGGGCAACCTGGTCTGATGGGAGGTGTCCTTGCCCATGGCAGGGGGGTTGGAACAAGGTGATCTCTAAGTTCCCTTCCAACCTAAACCCTTCTGTGATTCTATAGCAGGGAGTGCGTGGGGATGGCACAGTGCATGCGCTGCAGCTGGGGCAGTGCATGTTGTGAAGTCACAAATGGGGTAAAGGTAGAAAGGCAAATGAGGGATGAGAGAGCAGCAAATGGAAATTCAATGTCCTGTGACCCTGTTTGCTTGTCACAAATATACCTAAAACGTTCTGCTGCTGACCCGACCCTTGGATCTTTCCCTGCTTGCTGAACTCACAGCTTGTTGGACAGTGGACTCCAGCAGAAGGAGCAGGGAGGGCAGGACGTGCCCATCACACCTGTGTCCAGGCACGCCTTGCTGGGGCTGCCAGCACCCAGGGCTGCTTCACTGCGTCTGTGATCCCATGGCAGGAGAAACTTAGCCCTGAAACCGTGGCCTGTCACCTGCCACGTGAGGGGGCTTCTACTTTGGTTCTTCTTTGGTGCTTATGCCTACATCAAAACCAGAAAGAGTTTGTTCCCACTGGCTGCAGCAGGACCAGACGAGGAATGCATCTTCAGGATGAGAAGAGACCAAACAACTCCTCGCAGGAGCCCAAACCAAGGCCAGTTATTGTGAATCAGATCCATAAAACATCTGCAGCACTCTCTCTACAATATGTTTTGGGTTCTTAATACATCCCCTCTCTTTGCAAATTCGCATTTTTACTGTTTTCAGTCCTTGGCCTTGTCAAGCCATGTAGTCTCTGTAGGACATAGCCACACATGCCCACCCAGTGCTCCAGAGTGGAAGCTGCGGTGAACTTCAAACAAAAAAGCCGTGCTATGAACTCGGGTGATATGGATCACAGCCCTACGTAGAGGCTACAGGGGCAATAAGACAAATGAGAAAATTTCTCTCTTTACCTGGTCACATCAGAGGTTGTTGGGATGCCAGGAGCAGCCAGCCTGTGGAACCCAATTGCACTGGTGTTTGTTTCTGTCTTGCAAACTGCCAAGACCAACATGACAGCCCAAAAACCAAGTCAGAGGTATTGGTTCAATATTTCTTCATTGATTATTCTCAAACAACAACTCATAATTTTGCACAGTGAGACTTCTGTGGCTGCAGTGACATGAAGCATGTCTCTGTGCTTAGAAGCCAAGCTGCTTATTTAATTAAGTACTTCTGGCTCTTTGGATTTAATAATTCTAATTAAATTGTTATGGTTATGACTCGCATTGCGATGATGCCCACAGTCTCAATTAAGATTATGAGAGGTCCTTACAAGCACATGGACTGACTTCTTCAGAGTGATTAGGAACACGGGATTGGGAAGGAGCTGTGGGGTCAGCAGCCCCAGCAGCCTGCATGGGTCAGGGACGGAGCTGCACGCAGCCCTGCCTGCCAGCCTCTGGCCACAGGAAATGATCAGCAGAAGGGGGGGAGAAGCAGCTCCACTAGCAAGATGCGCTCTTCAGGGACTTTTCAGAAATATTAAAGGAACATCTAAATGATAAGGAGCGTTCACCAAGGCGTTCTGATTTTTTTTTTTCTTTCCAAACAGTGCTGAGCACTTCCACCTTCCATTGCTTCATGGCTGCTGAGTATTTGTGAAAAGCCACGTGGCTGCCCAAATGAAGAGAAAGCACCCAGCTGCAGACACTTGCATTTGAAGACTGCTGAACACTGTGATCATTACTTTGAAACGTGTTACAGAAAGTAAACATAAAATGTGCTGCTAGCTTAGTTTTAGAATGGCTGAGAGCTGGTGTGTCTGAGTGACAACTGTCAGCTGGTCCCTGGCAGGCAGATGGGAGGTTTTAAACCCATGTAAATGGGTTGCCCAGAAGAAAAAATGTTGCCCAGAGAAGCTGTGGATGCCCCCTCCCTGGAGGTATTCAAACCCAGGCTGGATGGGGCTTTGGGCAACCTGGTCTGGTGGGAGGTGTCCTTGCCCATGGCAGGGGGTTGGAACAAGGTGATCTCTAAGGTCCCTTCCAACCTGAACCATTCTGTGATTCTGTGATTCTGTAAATCTGTTACTCCTACTGAAGCCATCGCCTGTTGGTTTTATGCTAGCAGCTGTGCATCCTGGAGGCTGGGTGACAAGAGCTTCTCCAGGACCAAGGGACATCTCTCACTGCTTTTGCTTTTATTGAGAGTGAAGATAGGCCGGGGTTGTGGCAGGAACTGTGTGTTCAAAAGGGAAAGTCAGGTGTGGCAGAGGTCATTGTCTGAACCACTGCGGGAGAGAGAAAATCCTTTTCTGTACTTGCAGTGATGGGCAGTGACACAGCTGGGAGCTGCAGAGACTTGGATGGAAGCTCACCACGTTGGGTCATGCAAACACAAACAGCAGCTGGGTGTCATGGAGCACTGTGTGTTTGTTTTCTGTAGCCATCAGAGTAAAACACACTTGACATTTCCAGTCACACCACTTCAGGGTGTTGCAACTAGGAGTCTGCTTATCTTACCAAGAGAGGAGTGTGTGCTTTCTGTGCTGTCCCGTTGTCCTCCTTGACTCCACTCAGAAGACGGCGATGCGTGCTCGTGGTGAGGTGTGCCTTGTCTGGGGGAAAGCAGCAGCACAGCTGAGCATCATCAGCTGTGTCATTACAAATGTGGGTAGAAAGGGACTGCCACTGTGATGTAGCTGAAAAACGATAGCCTGTCAAATCCACTTTCTCTTCACAAACTTGTTCTTTCATGGAATACAAGAACAATTTATTTTTCCAGGCCCTTGCTTCGGCCTCTCACTTGAAAAACAGCAGCGTTAGCGCGGCAGAGAGGAGGTCAAGAGCTGCTCTTGATCAATGCGCGCTCTGTGCTGTGGCTATCGATCCATCCTCAGGCACCAGCCCTTGCCACACGCCTTCTGAAGGGCGAGCAGGGAGGGGACCTCATGCCTGGCTCTGTGGGAAGGGCTGCAGGTGGCTCCCATTGCCGCTGTCCCTGCAGAGCCATGTGGCTGCCCTGCCGGGATCACGCCGTGACGCCGTGCCTTCAGGAGAGAAGAGCTCCGAGCCTGTCCTGAGGGACACGTCTCTGGCCAACAGAATCAGAAGGATCCTGCTCCTGGCTGGTTGTGTATATTAACTGGCTGTGTGTCTTAGTTTCTAACAGAAGTTACTTCTCTCACAGTGTCTGGTATGAAGCTGTGTTTTTGTTCCCAGAAGAGAAACAACTGATAACACCTGGCAGTGTTGAACACAGCCAAGGACACATTTTCTTCCTCAGTGAAGCAGTTAGAAGGTATAAGGAGCTGTGAATTGGGAGGGGACAGGACCAGGGCAGCTAACCCAAACTGACCAAAGAGCTATTCCATACCACATCACATCATGTGATTTTTACGGAAGGGAAATCGCTCTTGCTCGGAGGGAGGGGCTGCTGGCCGGTCGGGTATCGGTTGTTGGTCCCTTGCTTTGGGTATTATTTCTTGTTTCTTATCTTATATATATATATGTACTGGTATTTCTTTTATTCTCTCTGCTGTCTTAGTAAATAGCTTTTATCTCAACCCACAAGTTCTACCGTATTTATTCCTTAATTCTCTCCCCCATCCCACTTGGGAGGGGGGAGGGTGAGCGAACAACTGTGGGGGACTTAGCTGTCTGCTAGGTCAAACCAGGACACTGTGATACAGAAAATCTGCAGGATGGGAGAGAATGCCTCAGTTTTACATTCTTCGTGAAAACGAAGTTCAGCAGAGCTATTAATAAATAATCGAGAATATTCCTGCTCAAGGTTTCTTTCCAATGTGAACAGCGTCTGGTTGAAATTACAGTGGTTTTGTCCACCATGAGAAAGCTTCATGTCACGTCCTTCATCTCCGCTGGAACTGCGGTTCACAGCAGGCATCCCTTGCTCTCTGAAGGAAGCCCTCTGTGCCCTGCTTCAGTGTTCTTGCCTCAAAAGCAAGAGCTGTGCTCTGCAGAGCTGCCCTGAGGGCCGGGTGTCCACACAGCAAGGAGCAATTCTCCTACTGAGCCTGAAGGACCAAGCACAGCTCAGATCTCTGTGGTCCCTTCGGGAGTTTGTGGCGATGACAACACAACCCTGCTCCTAATTTTGTGCTTCCAAGTGCAAACTCTCCCCTTTGGAAGGAAGAGGAGTCTGTTTGACACGCTGGTGGCCACGCCTGATGCAGAAGCAGTAAGAGATAACTGCCCTCACGAAGCTTAATGGATTGCTGTGCTTGCTACATGGCAGGTTAATCTTTCTCCCAGTAGTTTTCCTAGATGATTGCACATCTCTGCCTGTTTGTCAGTGCTGTCCTAAATTGCCTCCCGAGCTGTATCTCTGCAGGCTCGTTTCGTTGGCACTCCACGTTGATTCAGACGCGGGGCAGCTTCCAGTGTTTTCCAGTCCTTTCTCACGTGTCAAAATATGAAACAAAATACAGGTTTGAGCACTCTGCACTAACCCATCACCCTGCTTGAGGCTGACAGCATGTTCAGAGCAAATAATCTCCCCTGCTGTATGAAAGACGGAATGTTTTCCAACTTTATTTTGTGTCTGTCACCAAGTCCAGCAGTACTTTTTTGACAAGTGCCTGAAATACACACGGTAACACTGATAAAAGCCATGCCAGCACTGAGCAGGAAAATCAGACGTAGGGGTAGAGATTTGAAGATGCCATCTAGAAATATGGCCAGGTGCTGTTTGACCCTTGAAGTTTTGCATATGGAACTTATCTGGGTGTGCTCTCACTCTGCAGAGGTATGCGAGGGAGAGGGAAGCTGATGGTCATGACAGATGGCCCCTGTAGCTCTTCCTGACGAGGTTCTTTAAAGGGAGAGCAGATTTTTCCAAGTGTTTTCCTGAGATAAGCCTTGAATGACAGTGCTGGGAACTGTCTGGTACGAAGACCACACAAATCTTTCTTAGAAACTGCTGTTTGCCAGATTTTTATGGCTGGCTATGTACCTTTGCCAAAGGATTGCTTCAGATCCTGGAGCATAAAGCAGATGTCAGGATGCATGTCGTGTGCTTTAGGAACGCTGTGTTGCTGTGTGTGGGTATCAGTACCTCTAAGAAATCTTAATGCCTATAGAAAACAGGCTGAATGGTTTACAAAACTTCATATTACAGGCTTTGTAGACACAGGTGAATTTTTGGTCTGATTAAAAACAGCTGCAAAACTGGCAGCGACGCTCGCCTGCCTGTGTCACCCACCTCCTGTGGGTGTTATGTCTGTGTTATTTCTCATGCAGCCCTGTAAGCCCCCTGCAGCCTGTACCCTCCCATGCCTTCTTCACTCCCCCCAGTATCCCCTTTTTTCCCTCACTTTTCTGGCATCTTTTCAGCAGTTCCTTTACAATGTGCTTTGGCAGAGCCTCCTCATCCTCCCCATAGTTTTCTGTGGAAGTTCACAGCAGTTGCTTTTTTCACCTGGTTTCTCTCCTCAGCTTCTTCAGCATCTATGATTCTGCTCTGGAAGGTCTTTTCCGAAGTCTGAGCTTCTTTCTGCAGGATGTATCTGAGATGCAGCCTTCACTTCCCATCCACACATCTGAAGTATGTTGGTTTCTTACGATTTCTTGTCTCACATCATGCACTGCTTTTCCCTCTGACCCAAACACGAGATTTCTCCCAGCTGCTGTTAATCCCAACCTGCAGACTTTGTCTCCAAGCCTTTCCCTTGGATGTCCTCGTGTAATTTTACATACTTCCTGCACAAACATCTTTTCTCTTGACAAACATAAAGTCCTTGTCTCAAATCCCAACACCCCTCTTTGACGTTGTCCTTCATTCATAAAACTCTGACTGCCACTGCCACTGCCACTGCCCATTACAATTTCAAACACTCCATGGCTTCTTTCCTTCTGTCACTTGCTCCAAACAGAATACCCAAGTGAGAAACTCCATTCACTTTTAAAACTGCTCCGTCAAGATGCCCATGAAAGCTCCAGTGATTGTTTTACCAGTGTCCTAGGGCTCCCAGCAGGGCCCCCATTGAGCAGAGTGTGGTGTTTCCCACTGCAGCCCCAGAACTGACATGGGAGGGATGGACAGCATCTCATCCAGCCTGGGCCTGGGATCTCCACCCACTGTTGGGATGCAGGTAATGGAAGCCACTATGCTCTCCTGGACTAGAAAACCATTCATTTGGAGTCGCTGCCAAAATACAGCTCAGATATTTTTCTTCTTAAGTTCCTCAAGCACTTCCAATAAAGCTCAGCATTTCCTTTTAGCTGTCTATTTAACTCCTTGGAAAGATTTTTTTTTTAGTATTTTAGATCAGCATGGTTCATGCATGGTACAACAGCATCACATACGTGGATGAAGAAAGCTTTTTCCATAGCAGCTGCCTAAGATCTTTTTAACAAGCATGAAATGACAGGCGATACTGGAAGATCTGCTGCTGGTTCAGTGTAGAAAAGCTGTGGAGGCTGCCATAGACATCCACGGGGGAAATTTTCCTGGTTATTTTTAGCTTTGGACTATGATTTCGTTCTTATGAGGTGGTGTTTGAGATCATTCACTTTCTCCCCTAAATCGTTGACTGCTCTTCTGATTATGACGATCAGAGACCACTAGAGGACTCTGTTTTCCATCATATTAAATAAAACTCTGTCACCATGCTCTTCTGTAGCTTCCTTTCAGCATGTGTTTTTACAAAGTGCACAAAATTTAGAGAGTGAGCAGGCAGGGCTTGGCCATTCAGCAGTCAGAAATGCATTCTGCACAACGATGAAGTCCCTACAGAAAATCTGCTTGGGGATCTGCTGCCCTCTGAGCAGAAGCAATGTGTGAGCAACTCATCCAGCTCTCTGTATGAATAGTTGATGTCGTTTTAGGATCCTGCCTTCAGCTCTGGCCTGCACAATTGCTTCCTTGGTTGTGGGCTTTCCAAAACCCCAGCTGACATCAACGTGAAAGTTTGAGAAGCTTCGAAGATTTAATGATTTTTAAAACTTTTCCCCCATCTTTTGCCACTGGACTCTTAGAGAAAACTGTCCCATCTAATGGCTGGATGACCCCCTGTTCTTCTTTTTCCTCACCTGAAAGGTGCACTGGGTCTGGATCCTTGCCAAAGACAGCCTAATCGCTTTTCAGGATAAGTGGATCCTGCTGCAATTTTGAGAGAAAGGAGCCAAAGTGAAGTTGATTGCATCTCGGCGTTGTCTTTGGACAGACAATAGGCATAATTGCAATTCAGAGCCACTGTTTGTTTTTTCCAAAATGTTTCTTATGAGAACAATGCAGGTCCTTGTGTCAATCACAGCTGCTGTTTACCCAGCAGCTGGCTGCTGCCGCCCAGCAATGAAAACATCTCTCTAATTGCAGCAAACTGGAAACTGTAGGGGATGTCTGGCCCTGTCCCTGCTTTTCAGCTGCAACACTGCCCACCAGAGAGAGTAGCGCAGGAATTTTGCAGGATTTGCCATTCATCAGTGCAATGGAATGAGGGTAACTGGATGGAAAATAGCCAGAGTGTCTGGTATGGAGTGCTTGGGATTTGCTCCAGTGAGCACAAGGAAGCCCTCAGAAATACCCCTGCTAACGGGAGGGTTTCTTTTGTAATCAAACGCCACGCTGGAATGTAGTGCTCTTGTGCACCTACAATATTTTGGAAGCAAATCCTTGGCGTTTTAAGAACATTTCTGCATTGTCTTCACACAAGTAGAGATTGCCTTCAAACAAATGACAGGAGTGGAAAGCCATGAGCATTGGCTGCTGGCAGAAACTGGTAAAGCTTGTAGAGGAACACTTCCCTGGTGGCCTTGATGTTAGGTGATGCTCTCCTGTTCAGTTCCTCGTTTGTGTCTGGGGTTTGCTGCCTCTTGTCCCTGTAGCCTACAATTTTGGAAAGCAATTTAAGAATTATTTCAGTGGAACTTGATGCACTGTTTTGGTATTTTTCATAAAGTCAGTCAGTTATAAAGTCTGCAAAAAAAGGAAAAACTGTGATCTTCTATAACAATTTTCTTAGATTTTTCTGATTTTAGGTAAGTTCTTCTTGAACTTAGTGGAATTCCACAGTTAGCTGCATTTTTGTACAGAAGAACGGCACAAGAAAAAGAAGAAAAATAGCAAAATTCACATCTAAGAATTGAAAGCACTCACTGGATTTGATGCTTTCCTTGGCTTTAGGGACAGAGTGCAGGTCTTATAGCCCATGCTAGGTCATTTTCTATTGAAATTTTGTGCCGACAGTGTGTGCTTACCCAATTTCTTCCATTAGAGAAAGTATTTTCATAGTTTCCTGGACACGTTGCATTCATCACCTTTGAAGTCTGTAGAGAAATAGAAAAGAATCTTTTCTGCCCTTCCTGATTCCTGCTGTATTTTGCACAGGATGGAGAACGCATGCCTGAACCCAGCAGCTGTACCTGTGTCGAGCTCTCAGGGCTGTGCCAGTTAAGCCAGGCAGCGAGGCAGCAGCAAATCTGCAGCAGCTGCTCTCAGAGAGATGTCTGGGCAGGGGAGCGTGGCTGTGGCCAAAATCTGCCACCCCAGGGGCAGGGCACAGGCAGAGACCTGGGCCCCCCACTGATGAATTTGTGCTTGAAAAGAAAGGGTTTGGGGAACACAGGTTGCTCGTAGGAAATAAAAGTCTGCTTCAAGCACAGGATGGACCAGAAGGATCGTGTTCATTGGGTGGTTGTCAGGCTCCTCCGCCAAAGCAGCTGAGGTTTGGCCTGTTTGTGGCTGTGTGAGTGTGTAGTGAGAGGTGGATAGAGGATAAAATGTGTATGGCCTGCACAGCTTTATGCATGGGGGGGTTCAGCTGAGCAATGCCCCATTGGGGAGGAGTTCATGCCCGATGTGAAATATTGGAAGGTCTGTGATGGAGTCCACAGGCTGCTGTAGGAATGCAGCTTTTCAGCCCAAATTATCTCTCCCTGTACGAAATCCACCTGAGCAGCAGCACGTTTTGGAAGTCCTTGTTGCAAGTGAAGGAAAAAGCTTGTCTTGTACCAAGAATGTATTGAGAAAGTTTAAATGCATTTTCGCTGCAAGCAGGGTTGGCCATGGAGAATTACTCTGGTGGGTGGGTTGCTGGGGGGTGCATTACACAACAGGCAGTGCTTCCAACATGAACTTACAGGAAGAATTTCAGCTGCTGAAATGGTGAGCATCAAACCTCACCATTTCCTCTGCGTGTAACATACATCCAAATAGCTGTATCTCCATCTGCATTGGTATGCCTCTCACTTCATGGGGCAGTGCTGCCTTGTACTGTGCTGCTGCAGAACTCACCCTCTTGCAGGGATTCAGAAAGAAATTGCAGCACTTAATATTTCCAGAAGCTTCCAGGGCAAAAAGAATGTGATGAATTTCAGGGATTTCACACTAAGCTTTATAAATGAAAATACCTGGGCAGCAGCAGTGCATCAAAGCAGGCAGTCTCATTGTAAAGAGCTCTGCTCACCTACGAACCTAAACCTTGGTTTCTACATGTCCATCCTCCTACAGGAGTTAAAATTGGAGCGGTGCCTGTCTTCGTCTTTGCGGTTTTAATACTCCCTTTTCTCCATTTGAGCTGTGGGACTGCAACCTGGGATAAACTGTCCGCAGAACAAAGCATTCGTGCTCCCATCGGGGTGTCCTTCCCGGGTACATTTTGCCATCTTCTTTTCCTGCCTCAGCGTCCCTGCTGCCTGCCCTGCACCTCCCCAAGCTCCTTCTGCCTCCGTGTTGGCGTGCAGCTGGGACACCGACTTCAAAGGAACACATTGAAGTGCACTCCTGAGTCCGTGTTTGTGAGTGGATCGGTGCAATGAGGATTTGTGGGAGATGTGAAAACTACTCAGTGATCCGTGGGACTTGGCTGCATGTCTGTGATGTCACAGTTGGCAGGAGAAAGAACAATTCTCTTTTGCAACAACTTTCATGATTTCCAGATTTATTTTTATTCCAGGCTAAGATAAAAACAAAGTGATTTTTTTTTTTTAAAGTTGTGATGCAGAGATATCTGTGTTTCTTTGGATCAAAAATATCAAATCTGCTCTGTCTGGAAGAGAGATCAGCCTGAGCCCATCAAACCGGTGCCATCTGTAGTCCCTGTAAAATATTTCAGCTTCCATGAAACAGGGATTTCATTGACACACACTGATGAAGTGTTTCCAGTTATCTCCTGTTGATAGACGTGTCTTCCTGCACTTTACTGGGATTTTATGTCACGTTGAAGTGTAGTGTGTGGTTAATTGCAGTCTAAATGGGCAGATTTTCTAAAGGGCCACTTCTTGACATCCTCTGGGTCCTGCTCTGCTGCCCATTGCTTTGCTTTTTCTCTGCTTGTTTCATAACTTCCTTGGGGAGTGGAGCTGTTTGCTTGGTGGCTCATTATGTGCACACTACAGCGTGGAAAATTGCCATGAAAGCTGCTCGCACATGCTGCAGATGTGACTGACAGTGCATTATTTAATTGCCTGATGAATTGGCCAGCATCACAGCAGAAGGGCTCGTTTCAATTTACACCCATTGCTTCCTCAGGTCGGAAATCCGAAAATGCTCTGTGTTGTATATGGGGATGGTGCGCTGTGCGTTTCCCAGCTTCCTCGTTAGGGCTGTTTGCATTGTTGGGTAATACAGGCAGTGCTGGCCCAATCTAAATGGGAAGGTTCATGATCCATGCCTACCATGAGGTGCTCATTTGACAAGCCACCACGTCAGCGTGGGGACAGCCATGACTGCTTACACAGCCATGGATCGGTTCCGTCCCGGCACTGCTCGCTGCCAAAACCCATCTGAGCCGCAGTGCTTGCACACAGCTGCAGCAGGAGCTGCCTTTCCTGGGATCCCATCTTGGCACAGGAGGAAAGCCCTCCTCCTCTTGCTGGAGATGCAGTGGGACAGCTGGCAGAGGCATCGCCGCTGGTGATCTCCCATCACTTGCTGGCCAGTGCTGGAGCAGGAAGAGCTTCCTGCGCTATCGCCCCCGCTCCCTGTCTTTGCAGGCACCGCCTGGTGGGAGCCATTTGTGCGTTGTTCAGTTTCCACTTACGCTCTGGTCTTACTCTCCTGGCCATTATTTATCTCCTATTTCACGTTTCTTCCTACACCACTGCTGCCTGACAGTTTTGCAGTGTCGCAGTATAAGTATGTTCTGTGCATTTGATACCGTGTAGAAGATGACCCAACACCCACTAAAGTTGGTGCAAGACCTTCTGAAGAAAAGGACTTTCAGAGAGGGAGCTCCACTTGGATGCACAGCATGAGAAGCACGACGACCATCAGAGAAAGCTGATACATGTGGCAGCAGTTGTCACATCCCAAGAATGTTGTGGGCATATTTTCCCTTTTGCAGAAGGATGCTCAGAAGCAGGGAAGTGACCCATTGCTAACCCTTGAGGTGGCCCCAGTACAGCACTGGCCTTTTGATCGCTTCCCCAGTGCCACTGGTTTGAGAATCAGACATATGCTGGCTTAGTGTAGACATGGGAGTACCTGCTGCGGTGCTAAATGTGAAATGGTTTTTTTCTTAAAAATTGCAGTCTGTGGCCCAACCATCAGCAATGACTGCAGGTGAGCTACCCGTGCCCCCCAGAACCAGGCTGGCACTACGATAATCATGTTTGTCTTACACACTGGGTGCAACTCCTCATATTAGCATTGTAAACCAAAAGGAAATAAAATCACAGGAGAGTTCAAAGCAACGGAAGCGAGGGCGCTTCTCAGCTTTCAGAATATCTCTGTGTTTACCTTCCCTGCTGCATAAATCAGCTCCAGCTCCAGAGCTACGCTGGGTGAGGAATGTCCCTGCACAGTGTGTCCATTTCGTCTGGCAAAAGAGCCCCGTGCCTCCTCCTACCAATCTGCTGACCAGCCCGCGCCCTACCTCTTCTCTCCTGTTCCAGCAGTGTATGAGGACATGCTGGGAAGGAAGGTGAGAGCTCTAGCCCTGTAAGAAACAAGATCTGTTGGACCCGTTCTTTCCAAGCACTGCTGCCAGAAGGTCAGGTTTCTCCCAGAGAAGTCATCTGCCTTGGTGCTGCGGGGAAATCTGCAGGCCGGAGCTTCAGCCTACACGGGTAAAGGCTGCTGCTGCCTGCTGAAATATTTTTAGATTTCAAGTCTATTTTAAACAACTTGCATGAGGGAACTTCCACATTGCCAAGCACGCTATTTGCTTTCAGAAGTGAGGTGTGAAAGTGCACTGATTGTCGCTGGGATGTCACCTGTGGAAGAGGTTGGAAAGGCTCTGGGAAACATCAGTGGGACAGTCCAGATTCAGCCTGCGGGAACTGGCAAAAATAGAGGGATCTGAACACTAGGAAAGCTTAATAGCTACAACTGCAGTGCTACCTAAGTGCTGCTTCTAGCTCTGCTCGGCCTGGCCTCGCGCTCCGTGCTCCGACGCTCTCCTGGCGTACCAGGGCCCGCTGGGCGGGCAGCCACGTGGCACTGCATGGCCGTGGGCCCCAACAGGCAGAGGTGAACAGGGATGAAAGAGGGAAAGTCTTGGGTGGAGGGTATGGCAATGTGGGCAGAACAAGGGGTGCCTTGCTGACAGAGGTGCTGTGGGAGAGCAGGCTGAGTGTGCATCACAATTCTAAACCTTGCAAAAGGAGAGGCTGAACGGAGGCGGTACCGCTTGCAGCTAATGCAAAGAATTGGGTCAGCGTGTCCGTGTTCCTCCTTGACGTGTTATCCAGCCACTGATTTTCCACTTTCCTTGGAATGCAGAACAACTTTGCAGATCAGTTTGGTGAAAAATGTGGGGAGAATTGTGTTCACTTTAGACGACAGCCCTAGATGACATTGCACTGTATGCTGGAGAATTCAGAAAGCTCTTCAATAAGTTCAGAAATGGACGATTCTGTCCCCCACACAAACTGGTTGTCCATAAATTCCGGTGTATTTATTCCTTGTTTGCTCCCTTTGAGGGCAGATCTTTATTATGCTCTTCAAGACCAGTAACAGGCATAGAGGTAATTAGGGACAAATGAATTAATAGTTTCTGATTAATATTTTGGTCAAGTTCAATACATCAGTGTCACCTTCCTCTCCATTGAGATATTGTGGGTAGCTGAAGGGTACAAATTCCTCATCTTACAGAAGAGGGCAGTGATGTTCCATTTTTAAGAGCTGGAATCACCAGCTGGCAAAAGCTTCTGTTCTGAACACAGAAACAGAAATAAACAGCGTCCCCAAGCTTTGCTCTCGCAGTCGTGCTTCCTCATTTTGCATCATGTTTCCTATTTGTTATTTTCTTCAAGAAAAAAAGCTCCATCTCGGAGGAAGCATTAAGAGCAGTGGATCGCACGGAGCACTTCTGCCAGCTGCCTGAGACCTTAGTGTCTGACAGGGCAAATTCACAGCAATGTTTCAACCTTTACATAAAAATGCTAACTACCTGTTGTCTGTTAGTTTCACTGCGTGGTCTGTATGGCCTCGGACCTTCTGACATTACTGCCTGTCAGTGGCATTTCCTGATTCTCGTTCATAATGCTCTGCAGTTTGGGGAAAATGAAATAAAATGAGGGCTCGTTACAGAAAATGAGCATATGTATGTACCAGAGAGGCTTCCATTCTGAGAACATCTCGCACAGTCAAGACATCAAATACCAGCTTGTGTGATTCTAAGTCAGCTCACACATGCAAAGGAATGACAAGGTGGAGTTTTGTTATCAACTTTCAGCTTGGATTTTTCCAGGGCTCTTGCTTCACACAGCACATGGGATGGACAGTGCTACTGAGCAGTTTCTCTGTAAGGAATTTCACTTTGCTGTTTGCTCTCCCTGACTCAAATAGCAGCATGCAGTGTACCACGAAAGTGATGCCAGCATCTAATGTCCACGCTGTGTTTTTTCTCCTCTGGCCGTACCTACTGGCACCCATCCACAAAGCTGCCCCCAGACCCACGGCCCTAGCTCATGAATCTGGGCACGTTCTTTCTGTGTTTCTTCCCCAGCTTCTCCTTATCCCTTACATCAACTGGGCCTTTCTTGCACTGGTTCAAGAGCTGTTTCAGCTCCTCTATGCATTTATTATTGCCAGTGCCTGCTGAGACTCAAAGATGAACCTGGTCTGGTGGGAGGTGTCCTTGCCCATGGCAGGGGGGTTGGAACAAGATGATCTTTAAGGTCCCTTCCAACCTGAACCATTCTATGATTCTATGATTCTATGATTCTATGAAACATGTTCAGTAGGAGCAAGGTAGTTCATTTTAATCATTACTTTATAGAGAGGCTGTCTCTTGCTTTCTTCCTGCTGATGGTGTGGTCTTTATGCCCCACTTCCAGGCTTTCCCAGTGCTTTTTCATACAGAGGAAACTGCTGTGAGTCCCCACCAGCCATACCATGGGGACAGTATGCTCCAGACTTGTCCTTGTCTTTGCTTCCCGTTGAGGATCTGGCAACCTTGTGATACCGACACTCAGTTTCCCTGGGTGCTCACAGGTGTCTGTCTCTAGCTGTCATTTTTGCTTTACACTGTCTGTTCTTTGTACCTAATTCAAGGTGTACATGGCCCCTGAGGAAAGTTCTGAAATAGTTCTATTTTTTTAAAAAAATTAAGTTGCCCCTGGAGACTGGGTCTTCATGCTTGCTTCATGTCTCGCTGAACAGCTCTGCGTTTTTGGGCAGACCTCAGTCGTGAGATGTTCAGTCTCTGTTACTGGAGAAATATAAATAGTTGTTAAAAGCCCTATGATTAATGAACCTAGTTGATTTTAATAAAAAGAAAATAAGGTGAAATGTGCATTTCTGAAGGATTATTAAAACCTTCAATTCCAAAGTCAGTTAGATTTTATAAGTATAGTCCTCAGCGCATTTCTTAGGTGAAATTCTTTTTGATGAGGAAAAAATTTATTGTATATCCATCCATTTCCCAAAGAATTCTCAGGAAAGAAGTGTAGATCATTTTTGAAATCACGGATTTTTCCACTTGCAATTTAATCTACCATTGCTACTAAAACACACCAAGGGGGAAAAAAAAAACAACAAAAAAACAAACAAAAAAAACAACCCAGAATCCATTCTCTATTTTGAAATTCAGTGTCAATATCAGTAAGCCCTTTGTCCTTTTCCATATCATTTCCCATGATCTCATTTACCTTTTCTCCAGCAATGTTAGTGCTTTGGCTCCTTTATTCAGATTGTGTAAAAGCCATAGCTTTGTCATTACCTGGGATTGTACTAGCTTTTAAAGATTAGATGAACTTTTTATATATAAAAAGAAAGAAAGAAAGAAAGAAAGATCATGTAATTTTGCGCTTTCTTCTTTCATTTGGCTTCGTTTGTTGTTCCATTTTACAATTGCTTCTTAATATTTACTTATTTTAGAGCAAACCATTATGCTGTTGGCAGGCAAAATTGCCGTGTTTTTCTCTTTGCAAAAGCCATGGCGAGCCCTGCGTTCTGGCTTGCTGGTCATCTCACTGAGCACAGAAGGGCAGTGTTCCAGCTGAAGCCATTGAAAACAAGGCTGTGCCCTGACGTCTGCTAACTCCCCTGCCTTTGAGGTTTGCAGGTTGATGTTCTGAGTGATGCTACAGTGATCCTAATACTAAATGTGGGTTAAGGAAATAGGGTGACATTGGAGCCCAAAGTAAAGGTTCTTCCAGTTTTTGAGTCGCTGCTGTCTGCCTGGTGCTGCAAACTCTCACTGGTCGTCTGCTGCTCTTCTTTCAGAGACATCGCCCAGGTTATTTAAGAAATGTAATGTGATTTATTTATTTTTTCTTTCTTTGTTGGCTCAGTAGTTGTCTGTAAGGTAGCTGGGTGCTGACTACAGTAGGTTTCTCTCTCCTTCAGGTCTAGAAATGCCTGAAGTGACACTGCCTTGATTTGCAAACAAATTTGTCCCCAAATTGACAAGTTTGCAAAGCATGTGAAGATGGGAAATCTATCAAATGAAGCTGGAAGAGGGGAAGACTCAGAAGTTCTCAGAGGGTGAGTAAGAAAAAGAGCACTAATCAGGAACCCCTCTTCATGGGGAGCGTGGGCATGCCTAGGAGCTAGGGTAGAAATTCAGTAGCTGAGTGCTTCCCAGCTGACATGCAGCACAAACTGCATGAAATAATCCTGACTGTGGATTAATATGTTTCAAACATACACTGAAATTTTTATTCCAGATGAACAGATGGTACATAGTTCCTTTGCAGACTTTATACTACTTGTTGAGCAAACTAGAAGGCGATGGGTCAAAAAGGTCCCATCTGAATCCACACACAGCTTCTGGAAATTAACTTAAATAATCATTTCTGTCCCTAAGAAGAGTAAGCAGGGCCATTAATTGGCCTGTGGTCTTGGTCAACTCCAGCATGGGCAGCAAGGTGAATCCTGTGGGAAGTGAAAGGCTCTGTTAAGGACTCAGAGAGGAGGACGTGAAGGTCTTTACTCTTCCTACATAAACAAAGATATTCGGCTAAGATACCTGTGGTGGGAATCTAATCCTTATGAGGGCTCTCTGCAACTGAGAGGAGGGAGATTCACTTTCTGAGTAAGTTTCCGCCTATTTCTCTCTTTCTACTAGAGCCTATTTTGCCTAAATTAGCCCCTCCAGTCAGACCATGGCCTTCAGTTGAGTTCCTGGAGTTAAAAAATTCAGGCTAGCCTGTCCTCTGCCAAGTAGCAGCAAGAGTCATCAGCATGTGGCAGCAGCTTCAAAGTTTGCTGGAAAAAATTAATTGCTGCTCTGATGCCCTTTGAGTTAGAAATGCCTCCCTGAACTGCAGAAATTTGTAAGGGAGGCCTCCAAGAACTTGAGATTAAGCACATAAAACAGCATTTTGTGTTTAATTTAACACTAATAAGTCTGTAGACCCAAGCTGGGAAAGAATAGTAAACATAAATGTTTTGGTTCATGATAGTCAAGAAGCGATGCTGGAAGCTGTTGCAGAGCTTCAGGTGGTCGTGTTGAAAGATGATGTCAGTGGAGTTGATATCTGGTTTTGATAGATCAAGCACTTTACATTTCCTAGACAGGGATTAGCAGGGTAGCAGTATTTGTGGGTGATGTGATTTCCTGAGGTTGTTTTAATTAACAAAAACAACAGCAGGAAACAGAATAATTGATCTACAATACAGATAGCAGTGATGACAAATGAGAAATAGTTCCAAAGGCATGTGCCAGCTCTGCTGGTAACAGATAAGTACTCGACCTTATTTTATGCAGAAGTATGTGGAAAGCTGGCTGCCCTTAAAATAAATGCATGTGGTAGGCAGTCGGGCCCCTGCCAGACAGCCCGTGCCCTGCAGAAGGCCATGTGTGACAAGGGGCTGCTATTCCTTAAAGTTCCTCAAGGCTCCAGAAGGATTTAGGCATCCATTAATCGAAGATTTCCTTCACAAATGTCTGAAATTGGAGCTGAAAGCACATTAGAAAGCAACTTCTGAAAATGGTCAGAGTAATAGCATGACGTGAGGGTTAGAAGTGTTCACATAGGGCTGGCTGCTGTGCTCGTCACTAAGTCGCTCTCGACAGGTCTGATGAGTTCAGTAAAGAACAGGTGGGTGTTTTTGGAAAGAAGAAAGGCTGGTAGCTTTTAGGGGCACTCTGAAGGGCCGAGCTCTGCAAGCAACTTCTCACACCTGGGCTATGATTCCCCACCAGATCTCACAAGAAAAAAACGGCTCTCCACAGAGGCATCTTCAGGACAAGGAGCTTACGCTCAGCTTCCTGGGTGCAACGTCCTAGCTCCATGGTAATAAAATTCTGCTTGAGCTCGGGAAGGATTTAGCTCAGCTCTTGGTTGCAGGTATTTACTGGAAGTAGACATCTGCCTGCCATAATTCCAGTGTTACAGGAATGAAATGACACTAATGCAACCTCCAGCGACAGCATTACGGGCTACAAAACAAGTGCTCTACATATTGCTCTGCGATTGTAATTTGTCGATGGTAGCTTTTAGCCTGTGTCTTTTGTTGTCTGTTTTTAAGCCTGATTGCCTTGCTCAGGTTGATGCTTACTGGATGGGTAAATGGGCAATGCAATGTCAAAGTAAAGGTACTCGTGATCGAGTGCCAGCAAAAGCATTTGCAAAACTGACGGCATGTCCCTCTGTCAGAAAATTTTGCGTGTGCTTTCAAAACTGCATTGATGTGTTTATCCATCAATACCTTTTTTTTTTTTTTTTTAAATATATGCCCGCTAAACAAGTTCTCCCTCCTTCCTTCCCGGTGTTTCTCATTAATAAAACATTGATGCTTTAATCCCTGCAGCACAGACAAAGTTCAGAAATCTTAACGTGAAAAGCATTTGTTTTTCGAATGTGTAATGATTTTTACACGTTGATTTTATGGAGACAGGCTGAACTCTCTGTAGCTCCAGATGAAGCCCTATATCAGTTTTACAAGAATTGTTCTTATTAATCTGCCTACTGATGGTATTTGTAAAATCCCAGTAACTGAACCAAACCATGTCAGGAGAAAACTGAATGCATCTGAGATACTCACAATATAATCGTGCTACATGTCTGTCCTAGCAGTAAATTGCACAAGCATTTAGCTTCCCTGCGATATTCCCCATGTGAATTTGGCTGCCTTTGGCAATGCACACTGTTCTTCTTTCCCCGCTGTCCATGCCAAATGCTTGGAAAATCTCCTCTCAGTTATCTAGCTTCAGCTCTTTGGCCTGCTTTATTTGGAATAAATAAACTGTAGCCTTACTTATACCCGTGTGACCCACACGGCTTGCTGGGGAATACAGATTTAAGCGAGAGCACAGTTTCACCCGGTGTTCTTTAATGTCATATTCCTAGACAGACACCTAAGTTACAGCTGTGCCTCTGCAGAACCAGCAGCTCTGAAAGTGATGGTGTATTAAGCAGACTCACTGCAAATCTCTCAGGGACTAACTCCTGCAAACTGTTGGGTTTGGAGTATATGTGGTTTTTTTCCCTCTGCATTTAAAACCAAGGCAAGACCTACTGAAATTTCGGAGATAAACAGAGGCATGTATGAAAAAAGAGAACATTAGGGAAGATGCTGTGGCAGGCAGCATTCCTCTTATGTGAGCATTAGTCATGCTCATTGCACCACAGCAATACTGGCTATTTAAGTAGGAGACATTACAATGATTGGTTGTAGTCTACTCGCCAGAATATGTGCTTAATTGCTCTTAATGGTGTAAGCACATCTCAACATTTCCCATAATGTGGTAGGCTTTTTGTTTAGTACTCATAGAGCATGTGTTACAATCTAGTACTCCCACTGCTAGACTATTCCTGTCTTACTAGGCATGGCTGGGTTAAAGCGTCCACCTCTTCTGGGTACATCTGTACAACCCCTCCCTTTAATTAGAACTGAACCTGTCACTAGGATAATTCTTGCATCCCTTTTCACGTGTTTTCTGAACCACGTGGAAGTGATGTCTATAAGTTCATGGAACGCTGGTAAGAGGCAAGAGGCTTCTGTCAGCTGTTTTGCTTCTGATGCATGCTAATTAATGAATTGTGTCTGCTAAGAAAAACAACAGTAAATGTTTTCACAGTCTGTCAGTGTAATGTGTCGTTGCATAATCTAGCGATGTAAAAAATAATTTTCACAATTATCTGAAGTATTTTGGGATATACTGGTTTGCTCAGCACACAGCTTTTTGTAGGGTTTGGAGCACTGAGTGACCCGGAGGGCTCCATGGGCACGTCCACCCCACTCCAGCAGTGCAAAGGCACAGAGGTCTCAGCTCATGTAAAGTTGGGTTCGTTGGATTCTGTCTTGGCCCTACTGTTTGATAATCTATGAATGGTATTTGTCCCTGATATGTTTAGACCAATTGTTAGCCTTTTCCTACGGGTGTTTCTGCTCGTTGCTTATCTGCCAGGCCAGGTAATAGCTACAATGCCTTGGAAACCTCACTTGAGTCAGACTCTTCATGCTGTTCATTGATTTTATGCTACTTCAACCATTGCTTTTAAACACATTCTTCAAATGCAGTGGTGGATTTTCGAGGTGTTTGATTCCCTGTTTTATATAGGACGTTAATGCTTCAAAGGCTCAGCTATAGTGGTTTGGGTCCATGTGAAAGACATCAGATAAGGACAGGACATAAAGATGTTGGTTTTACACTACAACACGGTTCCCTTACCTCCCTCAGTGTTTTGATTTCCCCAAGGTTTTGATTTCTGAGTGATGTTGCCTTGATATTTTGGTTTGGGGAATTCTTGTTCCAGCTGTTTTTCCCCAGAGCTTAAGAGGAGAATCATCTCATAAACATTTCATGAAATATGAGAACATTTTCCTGTTGATGGACTTTTCTAGAATACTATCACAGTTTGCTGTACAGTGAATTGTGTTTAAAAGTCTCAGGAAAGCCACTTTCCTAGCTCTATCACTTGAGGAGCTTTTGATATTAAGCTAAGCATAGAGTATCCCAAGTTGGAGGGCACCCACAGGGACCGTCGAGGCCAACTCCTGGCTCCATACAGCTCCCCCCAAACCCAACCCCTATGGCTGAGAGCAGTGTCCCAGCGCTCCCTGAGCTCCAGCAGTATGGGGACATGGCACTGCCCTGGGCAGCAGTGCCATGCCCATGCCTCTGGGGCAGAGCCTTTTCCTCACTCCCACCTGACCCTTCCCTGACAGCTCCGTGCCATTCCCTCAGGCCTTGTCTGTCCCCAGAGCAGAGATCAGCGCTGCCCCTCCGCTCCCTGTGATGGGGCTGCAGGCTGCCATGAGGGAGCTGTAGGCTGTGATGGGGCTGCAGAATGGCTGGAGAGTAGCCCTGAGGAGAGGAACTTGGGGGTGTGTGTTGACGAGAAACTCAACATGAGCCGGCAGTGTGCGCTTGCAGCCCAGAAGGCCAACCGCATCCTGGGCTGCATCAAGAGAAGCGTGGCCAGCAGGTCGAGGGAGGTGATTCTGCCCCTCTGCTCTGCTCTGTGAGACCTCACCTGGAGTCTTGTGTCCAGTTCTGGGGCCCCCAGCACAAGAAGGATGTGGAGCTGTTGGAGCGGGTCCAGAGGAGGCCACGAGGATGCTCAGAGGGCTGGAGCACCTCCCCTACGAGGACAGGCTGAGAGAGTTAGGACT
>WBMW01001136.1:29013-41211 GCA_013396635.1 Penelope pileata | reverse complement strand
CGACTTTTTACAAGGATAGATAATGACAGGACAAGGGGTAATGGTTATAAACTGAAAGAGGGCAGATTTAGACTGGATATAAGGAAGAAATTCTTCACTGTGAGGGTGGTGAGACACTGGAACAGGTTGCCCAGGGAAGTCGTTGATGCCCCCTCCCTGGAAGTATTCAAAGCCAGGCTGGATGGGGCTTTGGGCAACCTGGTCTGGTGGGAGGGGTCCTTGCCCATGGCAGGGGGGTTGGAACAAGATGATCTCTAAGGTCCCTTCCAACCTGAACCATTCTATGATATGATTCTATGAGGAAGCTGCAGGCTGTGATGGGGCTGCAGGCCACCATGAGGGAGCTGTAGGCTGTGATGGGGCTGCAGGCTGTGATGGGGCTGCAGGCTGCCATGAGGCCTCCCCTCAGCCTCCTGTGCCCTGGGCTGAATAAACCAAGGGACCTCAGCTGCTCCTCACGTCTGTTTGTGTCATTTGGATTTTCTGGATGCCTCTATAAGAACGAGAAGTTTACCAGTATTTCAGTCCTCACTTCAGTAATAAAATGGGGTGAGGAGCTTGCCTGTTTTATTGTTGTTTATGGTTCTGGCTTATGAGAAAGAGGTAATTTTTCTGGCCAGTGGGAGTTTTAAATTTGACTTAAGGAGAACAAAAATTATGGCTCTGATTCTTCTCCTGCTGTTCAAACCAGCTCCAACACAGGAGACTGCAAAGAGTGTGGTGCTCATTTTATCCCCTTGTTCCCTTGCAATGCACAAATGACAGCTTTGCGTCAGCGTGCAATGTTAGGTGCCAATTACAGCAAGTGTTAAGAGAAGCATTAATCATCTTCATGTGCAGTGCAATGTTTTGTGTAGTTGTGATGAGCACTTAAACAAAGTGCATGAATAACCTGGTGACTGTAGAATTCAGCAAAAAGTACAAAGTATGGCTGCAGACACGGAAACAAACTGAATCTGTTGCAAAGAACAGACTGACTTCGGTGCAGAGCGGTCGTCTGCAAAGCTGCTCAGGGACCTCAGTGGCATTTCCTATCTTCTGTAGTGCTCTCATGAGCAGAAAAATAGAGAAAAAATCCAGGGGGTATTTCTCATTTTTTCAGCACTATTTGTAGGAACTGTTCCTAAGGCATTTGGAAAACCTTATTTCATAGAATCATAGAATCATAGAATGGTTCAGGTTGGAAGGGACCTTAGAGATCACCTTGTTCCAACCCCCCTGCCATGGGCAAGGACACCTCCCACCAGACCAGGTTGCCCAAAGCCCCATCCAGCCTGGCCTTGAACACTGCCAGGGAGGGGGCATCAACGACTTCCCTGGGCAACCTGTTCCAGTGTCTCACCACCCTCACAGAGAAGAATTTCTTCCTTATATCCAGTCTAAATCTCCCCTCTTGCAGTTTATAACCATTCCCCCTTGTCCTGTCATTATCTATCCTTGTTTGTTCCATATATATCTCTCTGATGAAGATCACATGAATCATGTCTCAGGTCATACCTTTAATGCCCTGACTGTTAGAATAAGAGAGCATTTAGTATAATCATTCCATAGGTTCACTACAGGAAGGGTTCCTTACATTGCATAGTTCCATGGTAGGGAAGGAACTCTCTGTGGCAAATTTTAAAAATATAAGCAAGGCAAAACCATTCTGTAGATCCTTCAAATTGTTCTGTTTTGCATTTATCCAGTTACTCTAGTGTTTCTTTGGTGAATGTTTTAATAAGTATTTTGGCAGGCATTTTGATGAGAAAGAAAATCAAGCAAGTTATGGTTTATTGAGAGCAAATGAATTTTGACTTGCAATCATGAGTAGTCATGCAAAAAGCGACTTTCCTGCTGCTTCACCTCTGATGAGAGGACTGGAAAAAAAACATAAAAAAAATAATTAACAAATACTGCTTCAAAGCACCATTTGGGGATATTACTTTCATCACATTCCATACAAATACAGTTTATAAGTAGTTTTGTTCGTTTTTTTTTTTTTTGTTAAGGTGTCTTCAGGCAAATTAGAAAAGGAGTTGCAGACTGACAAAATATTCATACTTCAGCTGTGAAGGTTGAAGAGGCTTAGGGTTGGTGGGTTTTTGTTTTTTTCTGACACCTCACCCTGTTAGTCTCAAGAATAAAAGCAAGTCATCTTTCATGTTAGGGAAACTGAGAATTAATATCTCTTGATCCTGGGTTGTGAATTGTAAAAGTTGAATTTCTTTTGAGCGCTAGTTAGAAAATCTCTCTTGAGAAGAAAATGGTATAAAATAGAGTCCTGGTTTTATTAGAAAAGCTGCTGTAAGTGAGACTTTGTTTCACGTAATTGCTTGGGGACCTCTGTCTGATCTCTCCACCTGAAGCTAGCATTGTAGGCCTTAACTGAGTCAGATTCCTATTGAATTGGTAATTGTAGTTTACACAGGGAGAGTCACTTCTGGAGCTGAATACCTTGGCCTTTCTCTTGGATAATAAAGGATGTGATCCCCTTCGTGCAGGGTTCTGGAGCCCCTCTCGCACCTCTCAGCACTCCAGCAGGAGCTCCTCTCTCAGCAGGTTCAGTGGTCCTTTCTGAAACACGCCATGGCCCAGGCTTCAAGTCCAGGGTAGGAGCATTGGCAGTCTGTAAAGATGCAGAATAAAACAGAACTCTGCTTGCTTTCCTCTTTCCTAGCTTGGGTTGTTTTATGAGTGTATTAGTCATTGCATGTTCTAAAACTTGGGATTATCACAGAATGCCTGAAATCCTCTTGAAGCGTCGATAAAAATCAGGCACAGTTCTTTACTTGAAGTAATGCTTCCACTTAGGGCAATTCCATGTGTTGCAGAGTCCTGGGAAGAGAGAAATCTGAAGCATTTGGGGCTGATTTTTAAAGAAAATTGAGGATAAGCAAAGAAGTACATGTGGGAAGAGAGCAAGAGGAGTACAGGTGTAGACAAGGCAAAATGGTACTTACAAATAGCAGCTTGTCTTGCACATGACATCTCAAAGCCCAGCCTAGTGTATGAGAAGAGGGCAGCATGGGGGAGTGCAGGTTACTCTTACCCGTAGATGTTATCAGGAAGGAAATAGTTGAGTGATCCTGTGCTGAAAAAGAGTCTTGACACGAATGAAATCATTTGTTTAAATTTAGTAACTGAGAGCCTTTTTGTGTCTATTGTCAATCTTCCTTAAGAAGGTGCTGCAAAACCCCGCTGTTGCCAGCTTCGATCTCCACTGGTGCTAAATGCAGCAGTGTTGGTGATTTGCTGTTGCTACTAGAAACGCTTATTTTTCCTGAAAGAAAAACCTTTGTATTTATTGATGAGACAACAGGGTTGTTTTTTGGGAGTATTGGTTTGGGTGTTGGTGGGTTTTTCTTTGTTGTTTTTTTTTCTGGTTTAGGGTTTTTTTTTTTTTTTCTTTATTTTTGCCTCTAAATTCCTTAAATTTCTCTGTAGCTGGGAAAACACAGAACAATTTGGTTGCAGATGGCAGTTATCTATGCATCCTCAGCCTCAGAAGCAAGTTCACAGTCCTGACTCAGTTCCGTTCTCAAAAGCAGGGGCCAGGAGACCCAAAAGGTGTTTCTCCAGAAGGAACCGTTACGTGAACTGAGAACCCTTACCCGTCTCTTTACCTGTATGTTTACCTCTCTGTTTATTTAATTTTGTGCCTCCTACTGCTACAGCCAAGTAGTTAGTGCTGGTGACAAAGCTTTTCACAGAACTCCTTCAAAAAAGTGCAACAGCACCTGGTAGTTCCGAGCAATCATTGCGGCTCTTGGATCTTCCACTCCAATCCTACGTCATGCATTTTCACCATGGCTTGTTAATAAAAACACACAGCCTGATCTAAAATAGAAATGATAGAGGGCAAACTGAAGATGAAACGGTGAGCTCTGGGTATTGTTGCTTTTTTTCTTTTTCTTTTTCTTTTTTCGACTTGCCTTCCTGTGCTCACTCATGTTAAACTTCAGGAAGGATGTCTAGATAAGCAAGTAAAAAACTCGTCTGAGAAAACTGGTTCATGACATCAGGCAAAATTTGAAACTTCTTCAGAATGATTCCATCCCATGTTGTTATCCAGCCTTGTGTGACCTGTTGGGATGGAGACGACAGAGGCAACTGTTGTTTCTGGAAGGCAGTGCAGGTAGTGACAGAACAGTGTTTGCTGCTGCACAGGCATTTTTCAGGCTTTGCTGTATTTTTGGCCTCTTAATGACATCTGTGGGGACCATAAGCATCACATCAGGATTTGTATATTAATTCAGATCTCCAGTACTGTAGCAACTTTTCAGCAAAAGGAGAGCATGCTGAGAAAGGCAGAGAAGCAGCGAGCGAACAACCTTTGAAGCTTGCCGTCTTTCTTTGCTGTTCTGTGTTAAGCAGCAGAACAAGACAGTCAAAAGCCTTGCTGACTTGTGGCCAAATCCTAGAAATCTTCTCTAGCAACAATGTTTTGATTTTCGCAGCTTTCATGGAAGAGATAAGTTGTCTGGACAGGGCGAAGGTCTCTGTACGTTTATCGAGGAGTGCCATGCTGCCATCCATCATGGAGTTAGCACAAGCGTGGTGATGTCATGAGCCTGAGTGCTCAGCCAGATTTCTTCAGTGACCTACCTTGGGTTTGATCTGAAAGGATTTTGCCTTCAAGGCATTTGCATTCCCTCAGGATTTGTCAGGATGATGACAAAGTATTACTGCATTTCTTTTAATGATATCCTCAGTAACAAGCTAGACAAATATAAACACTGTCTGCAAATTTGGATGAAATCTTGTCTGAGAGTTACACATGGCCTCCTGAGGAAAGTATTTAAGTGGAAAGAACATACAGTGAGTATTTCTGCTGAGCCCTTTGATCACATCGATGTTCAAGACATCCAGTATTTCTCCCCCTTTGATGCTGTTTGCTGTACCCCGGTATGGGGCTCTGGTGAAGCACTGCTACGAGTGTCTGGTGCATGCAGGTGTCTTTTTGCCAAGGCAGAAATGATTAAAAGTGGTTAATGACCAATATATGATTTGCACATTCAGTATTTATTGTTTGGGCTCGTATCTTTCCTTTTTGTCTTCAACTTAATGGAATATTCTTGGAAGTGTTTTTAAAAAATAAGTTACTTCAGTGCTTTCTCCAGTGAAAGGACATAAAGCATGAAAGGTTTTCCAGCTGCTGAAAAATGCAGCCTACCTACCTTTGATCCTGTTTCTTTATACTTACAGTGTTTTAGAATGAGAGCTGGGATGGAAGAAATGAAAATTACTAAACTCTAATTAAAAGAAAAATAGCTTTTTAAAATCATGTTTTCTCCCTCTTACTCCTTTCAGGACAGAACTATTTGTAGCAAACAGATGAAAAACTTTGGAACTTAATCATACAACATAGCATCACTTCTCAAGCTTGGAAAAAAAGAATCATTATCTGAGGGCAGAGCATTCAGAAAACTGAGTTAAAATCTCCATGCCATCTCTCTGTTACATCTTCAGAATTCATGTGGGCATCTTACAGCTTTGGTGGATGGTTAGATATGATTCTCTCTTCTAAATGGCCCAAAATCTCTGTCCTGAGCAGTAAAGAAAAAAAGTGTACCTGCAGCACCACTAAAGGGGCAAAGTAGCAGCCTTACTTCTGTTCACAAAACAAGTAAAAACTGAATCATCTGCTGATATGACTTGATCACACTAGCATGATTTTAACCCTAAATTTTCTATATAGATTTCATCTTGATTTATGTGGCATTGAAAAAGAATCACTACCAGTGTATGCAATGTCTTTATCCTTGTACATTGCGTGTTCTATGCATCACCCATGCAAAAGGGAAAAGGAAAAGCATATGGTAGTTAAATTCTGCACCATTTCCGAAAATTGCTTCCTGTTCTATTCTCCTTTAGCTTCCAGTAAGACTCTGCCTTTAATGTACTGCTTGCAGAATCCGTGCTTCATTGAGCTGCTTTTTTGAAAGCCTACACTGTCCTACTTGGCCCTTTGGGCAAGTGTAGGGATTACATGGGTATGCTCTGTGGAGTAGGTTGGGTCATCCACTGCAGGCTGAGAAAAACAAGTCGTGTTGTTCTGAGCTGGTCAGTGTGTGTACCCAGGCTTCCCAGGTCCACCTTGGCTGCATATTACAGAGATGGATTGGAGAATGTCCCCCTGCATGGCAATTTAGTTATTTTGGGTCACCTTTGGAACTGCAGGAGATAAAAACTGCTCGTGTGGCTGCTTTTGTCTTAGGCTAGATTTTTAAGTCTTGAGTAGTGACCCACTTTCTGCAGCATCTTTGGGCTGTGTCTGTCCAAATAAAATTTTAAAAAGAAAGGTTTTTTTTTAATTTCATCCTAGCAATTTAGAAAGTATGTAATATTTAATTTCAAATGTTGTTTCTTTTTCTCAATGCACGCTTTTTTTTCTTCTCCTCCTTTAAACTACTGATGAATACTATTCATCCAAAAATATTTCTTCAGTGATGGTTTGTTTTAAGAGCACTTCTTTTTGCAGCCTGTATAATATTTTTATCTTATTGCTTTTATGGCAGTGACAGATGATGCTTTCTTCCTTTGGTTTACACAGCTCGCTGATATAAGAAAGACCTTTTTTCTTATGTTGAAGCTTCAAAGCCCTAGGTGTGCTCAGAAAACATACTACTTTATTTATTGCCATTTTTCCTCACTTTTTATCATTAGAATTATAATCACTTTTCTGTATGTTATTTCTGAAAGACATAAAAGGAAGAGAAAATGGTCTGCTTTGATTGAGACCAGAAAGGCTGTTTTCTAGTGAATGTTAGTGTCCAAACTACAGTGCTTTTGCAAAACCAAGCCGCTGAGCTGTATGTGTATTATATCAGAAAGGATAACAGGACAAACAATGCATTTCCTAAATGTTAACTTGATGTTGCTGAACAAGATGTGAGCATCTTACCAGAAGGACTTGTTGCAGAACATGGGCCGAAGAGAGCTTGCCAATATGGTAGCAAGTGGTCTGAGGCTTTATTTTGTTGAGTTTTTTTTTCCTCCTGATATAATTGGTTTAAAATTGGCCAAATTCCTGACATATCTGAGTTCACATGTTAGGGCATTCTGTGTCTTCTCCTTCCTGAGCTTCTGTCCTCAGTCATATTACCTTGTTTTGGACAGGATGAACTTCAAGGTGAACAGGGTCTCGTCTCCACTGCTGTGAGGATAACAAAAACAGGCAAGTTTATCTTCGGTTTTCCTGCCAAATGCCCAGGAAATGCTTTTTCTCTGTGGAGCACCACCTATCATAAATAGATGGCTTTTCTTCAGGTTCACTGAATAAAACATAAAAAAGTTTCTCACTTCATATCAAATCAAAAGGAATATTTTCATTTTTCTTGTCCATCAGAAGGCCCCTACAAGTCTTTCTAGTCCATGTAATTCCAGCTGACATAATTGGCTTGAGTTTAATAGCTGCAGCCTAACCTTCTTGAAAGCTTTTACAAATATTTTTAATAGGAAAGAGGGTCTCATGGCATGAGGTGGGACGGGGCGGAAAAAAAATTTGAGATTTGGAGACTCATATATATTCCTCTTTTCTTTAAAATTGCTTTTTTTCTTTATCTTTGCCTGTAGGCATCATTAAACAATGCAGAATGAGAAAGAAGGGAGAAAATGGGAAGAAAAAAGTCATTGTATCTTATCTCCACTACTGTAAATGTTACTTAAAGGAGACACTACCATTTTTCACTCTGGCTTCAAAATAAGCCAGTAGGATTTCTGAGGAGGATTCGCTCCACTAAATGATTAGGAAGCCATCTGTAGACTTTCATTTCTTCTTATCTACCTGCCCTGTACCCTGAACACAGATTTCAAGAAGGCAAAAAGAATGAAGACTTCTCTGTGCCTGGGAAGATAAGTTTTATAGTGGCCTAAGACATAAGCAACAAAAAAAGCAAATGCAGTGTTGCAGAAATTAGGCTGGGGATTTCTTTTTAGGTGAAAAGTGTTTGTCAGTGACATGCGTAAAGTCAGTATGTGTGTAGATATCTGTGCATTTGTGTATTAATATCTACTTTTGTGATCAATACTGTACTCAATGCAAAGGTGCTTCTCAAAAGTCGAAGGAGGCAAGCTAGCAGAACTTGTCACACAGAAAGCATCCCACTTTTTCTGGTACATAAGAAAAGAACTCCAATAGGATGGTATGCAAAGCTCTTGGAAAATAGTCCCTTTCCTGACAGTGCCGGGGTCTTTAACTTCAGCAGTCAGAAAAGAGTAGAGCATTTTGTGAGAACGTCTGCAGGGAGACAGATGGACAGGCAGCAGAGAAATGAGGAAAGCAGAGAGCCCTGCGAGATGGCTGAGGCGCAAACCAGGTCTGAGTGGGCAACTGCAGCCCGCCAGCACCGTGACAGCAGAGAGCTGTCACCTTCTGTAGGGCCACCCCGTCCTAAAGGTGCCTGGCAGCCTGGAGAAGCGATGGAGGGCTCCTCGGTATTGCCGTGAGCAGCAGAGCCCTGGGCACGTGTTTGTGTTGGGGTCCAGCTTGTACCAGGGACACGGCTGCTTTCTTCATCAGTGGATGCTCCTGAGCAAATCTGATTTGCCTTTCAGGCTAAACAAACAAACAAAAAAGACTGCTGAAAGTTGTTTTGGGGGTAGGTTAAACCACTGAAAGAAAGACACTTTCTGTCCCACCTGTAAATATTCAGTGCAGGAGCACAAAGTCTGTCAGGAACTGTGCTGAGCCCCTCAAATTTTGTACAAAATGCACTTTGTGAGACAGTGAATGAGAAAAAAGTAGCCAAATCATCAAATATCTCATCCTTGAGAGCTTCGAGCTCTGTGAGCTTTCCCTCACAACTGAGTAACCCAAGCAATGTGTACCAGGTACATTCACGTACTGGCACTGCAGACAAGGGCTTCAAGTGCATTTTTTTCCCACATTACTCAAAACTCCCTGCCTTGGTAAAGCAGGAAACCTGCTCGCTGCTCCTATGTCGAGCAGTTAAGTAGTAAACAAACTGGTTAAATAAGTAAATAAATAATGAATAACTTCATTTTAGTCCTCCTGCCAGTGCCTGTGTCAGCACCTGAGCCAAACAGAAGTGAGGGATGGCAGAAAGGGGGCACAGGGGAACCTTGACTCAAATGGCGCTTTCCCTCACAGTCCTTTGTTTCCCTGTAGCCAGTTTTTATTTCTTTTAAAGATTTTATGTATATGAGCTCATGGAATATGTCACTCTTTGCAGCCTCTGTAAGCTTTGTCTACTCACAAGCAAGCCCTTACACGCTGAGGGACGCATTCCCCTCAGTGCCGGGCACCATTTTGTCTGCAGGGGCAGCGCTGAGGGGTGGGGCTGTGCTCGGCACTGGAGGCACGGAACCTTCTGGAACCACCTGGAACCGGGCAGAACCGGCTGGAACCGGCTACAGCATCACCTCACAGTGCCTCACAGCCAACGCCCAGCGCCCACAGCCAGCACAGCTCTCCGTCAGGTGCACATGCCAGTGCTCCGGGGGCAGCTCCTGCTTCAAATCCTGTGGGAATCCAGCTTGGCAAATGTCCTTGGACAAGGAGGTGTCTTCCACAGCCTCCCAGTGCCCTCCAGCACTGCCCAGCCCGTGGCCCTGCTCCCAGAGGCTTCCAGCACCCGGGATGCATTCGGTCCCCTCAGTCACAGCACCTTACTGCCTGCAGACCCCGTGATGAGTGGTGGCAAATGTTTCCTGGACTGCTTTTCCAGGTGAGTTCTGACTCCTTGTAGCCTTCCTCCTCGTCAAAGCGGTGCTGTGTTTGATTTTATGGTTTAGTTTTTGTCTTCCAAACAGTTATGGCTGTGCTGGAGTTAGCAGGTAAATGTATATTTATTTTTAACCACACTGCTTGAACACACCTTTCCCGTGCTGCGGGTGCAGCCTGCTCACCTAGAGGAGCACTAAGGCATATGGAACAATTTCAGGCTGTTTTGCCTTTAGGAAATCAAAAAGTATTGTAAAGAAAAGCTAGTCTTCTTCATGCTCTTAGCAGTTCTGTGTCCTGACTTTCTGAAATTCCTTCTCTATGGAGAGCACCTGGGGCAGGGCAGCCTGGATGGGGAGAGGAGGAAGAGGAGGAAAGAGCTGATGAGCCACAGGGACTTCAATCCGCTTCTTTACTGCACTGATACATAGCAGAAGGATGTAACCATGGCAGGTAAAGGGTGTAACCCTTAACAGTGAGAAAAGCAGCCTCTTCCTCCTAGTTGCAAATACAAAAAAGTTAAATTATAAACATCGAGAATAATCGTTGCTTCCCCCAAAACAACTGACTTCATGACTCGCCAGTGAACTTGCCAAACCTGGGGGAGTGAAATGGGAGTCTGAGGAATTTTTACAATGCAGCATCGTTAATTTTACAGAGCCTCCTACGCCCTGCAGTCACAGAGTGCGTGGTGGGCAGCAGGGAGGAATGCAGTTACCGAATTACAGACCTTGGTGTGGAGGCTGTCACAGGGGTGATGTATAGAGATGGAGCAGCAGAAAAAAGTGCTGCAATGGTCAAAGCTTATGATAATATTTCTACAGCTCTCTGGTGTAGGTTCTGCTGCCTGAGAAACTAATGTATCTAGTTCTGGAAGTTTTTAATCAAAAGGAAAGGTGTCAGAAACTTTCAGCCAAGAATGGGGAATCCGAGGGCTATATTCTCTTTTATATAGTTTTTAAGTAAGAAAGTCTTAAGCCTACAAGAATCCCAGAGCTTGGAGGCAACACCATTTTGTATGCATGAAATAGCTGCTCTTGACAAGGGGCAATAGTCATATGCACTCTCAGGATTTAACGTCCTGCAGGTAAAAGTCTAAACTAAAAAATGTAGCTTAATTAGATATGCTTGAATAAAACTGTCCTGCTACAGGAGAGATCTATAAAGAGCTTAACATAGGAGAATGACAACATGAATCAATTTCTCTGTATGCTGCTAATTGTTTCTGTGCTTGAAAATGGATGGAAACGTTCAAGTAAAGGCTTTAAGTAAGTAATGGCCTTTTCTGTGTTTGGGTTGGTTGTCTTGAGCAAAGTGATATTGCCACTGTTGCCTTCTGCTTTTACCCAGCGAGGTTATTTCTTTTGGACGTGTTCTGGGTTTAGCTGGAAGTCGGATTCTTCTCTGTGTTTTGTTTTCATGACAACATGGCACAGTGGTATTGATAAAACTGTGGTTTCCCTTCCTGTGATTCTGTTAAGCCAGGGTAAACTTAGTACTCACTTCAGGAACTTGATTAATTTCCTAAAGATAACTGTTAATTACCCAACCATTTAGGCTTCTTTACCAAAGTCGGTAAAATTGGCCTTTTTACTGTTGGAAGATCTAAAATGAGAGTGACCCAATTGCTGTTTCCTTGATCTAATTTAGAAAGGGAACTTCAAGTGCCATGGGGCAAACGTGGGTTTGCTGCAGTGCTGTAGGTGTTTCATTAACTTCTTCAGCTGTCTTCGCAGCGCAGAGGCAAAGTGATGGCTGGCCTTTCCTTGGCAGTCAGGTTTCAAAAAAGATCAATGAAATATTGAAAAGGGTGATGAGCGCAGTTGCTAATTCACACAAGCCTAATGCTGGTATGCTTCAGGGATCCCTTTGAATTCCTGTTCCTGGAAGTGAAGGAAGCATTTGTGTGGCAGATGCAGAGGGAATTTCTGATGTGGAAAAGAAAAATCTTAATTAAACAGCCTGCTGACAAGAAACCTTTAGGGAATCAGAGGAGCTTCTCTGCCGTTACCAGGTGTGGAATTTGAGTTTTGGGCCCTTATTGATATAAATCTTTTTTTTTCTTTCCTTTTTTTTTTTTTTTTAAATTGATGTCATACATATGATGCTCAGTGGTTTTGAACCGGTGTAACTCTGTCTTGAATTAAGTGCCACGCTGCCTTCCCACCTGTATGTTCTGTTCAAGGAATACCACAGCAGATTGGGACAGAAAGGAGCAGGTGGAGGTTTAGGGTCAGCCAGTAAGACAGCAAATCTGGGATGGCTGTAACTTTTCCTAAGGACAGAGTTAGATGTTTGGGGTGAGGAAGTATCCAAAAATCAGGTAAGGGAGGTCCGTGAGTTTGAAACATTAAAATTTTTGCCTTTTATTGTAGGAATTATTGAAAATTAATCATCTCTTCTGTGTGGTAGTTATTGACAATGGCTGGCATTTAACGACAAACAGTAAAAAGAAACTGCTTTCTCCCGTTCAAAGTTTCCCATATAAAAGAAAGTAGATGAGGGGTGAATCCGGCGTGGTCCCCCTGCTC
>WBMW01001136.1:0-21791 GCA_013396635.1 Penelope pileata | reverse complement strand
TTTTTTTTTTTTTTTTTTGGCGGAGGGAAGTATGTCACAATGTTTTATGCAGACGTTTTATGCAGGCTTTCCTGTGATGGTTACTCTGAGCAATGTGTGGTGGGGCATGGGGAGCTTCCATAAACCTCAGCAGAGATGGGAAGAACTCTCTGATGTCCAGGAGAAATGTATGACCCAGAAGAAATCATTCGAGATCTCGTAAGTAACTGTCCAAAGTCCCACTGGGGTAGTCTGACATATTTTGTCAAGCCCCCAGAATCCATCTATCTGCAGCCATGAAGAGGCGGTGGATATAAAAAGTGTGGAGGAGAAAAACAGAAAAGCAGCAGCAGAAAGTGTAAAAATTAAATACATGAATTGGAAGCGATTTTGAAAACATTCTTCTCGCTCACGCTCCTATGTATAACTGCTGTCTGGCACTTCAGTCCATCTGTGTGAGCGCGTTAGACGTAGCCAAAATAGGCAGATGTGAAAAGACACAATTGCTGCTTCAGTGAAGTGTATTTACATCTGCTTGTACTCTCTACAAAGTCAATCATGTTCTTAATATCCCAGCCAAATTTATGTTACCATTTTCTGTACCTTCTCCTGATGTTCCACTGAGAGGTTTCCTTGGGTACTGACACATCAAATCCCACTGTCGCTGCTTTTATCCGTAGAAGGAAACAACAAGCTAGCTCCATTGCTAAAATGGCTCTTTTCCAGGAGAGGAGTGCTACAATGGGGTGCATTTGTTTCAAATAAAAGTTAGTTAGAAGAACACACAAACCACTTCCCCTACTGACTGAAAGATAAAGCAGTGTGTGTAGCTCTCCCTCTCCCTAGATGGACAGATATAAAGCAGAAGGGGTGTAAATAGCGATAGATTTGTGTACACACAAACATATTCTCTTTTATCTTTCAGAAAGTAAAACGTTGTGTGTACTTTTCTAAATGCATTTCCATAGAGACATCTTTATACGCACCCATGTTAGGAGGTACTGAGCTTATTAAAACCAGCTTCTCTTGGTGCCTGCTGAACATAAGCTGGGGCAGTGTTTGGGACTCGCTTGGGCCATGCAGAGCGGCTGCGGTCAGCGAGCTCGGCCCCATGGCGGGCTGCCTCCTGCCTCAGAGGGGAACCTTTCGATGGAGCCCTCTGTTCTGGCTCGCTCAGTAATCCCTTTCCTTGCTTGTTTCTGACTTGTCAGGAAGATGCCAAGTGCTTGTCAGCAGTCTGCACTGTGGGCTGCTTTAGCAGTCGCTGGCAGGATTACCAAGGCCTCTAGAAAACTCAGCCCTCTGGTATGGAGCTGCAGGGCAGCCCGTGCCCCCTCATGCCCCAGGCCTTGCTGCCTGTGCTCTGCTGCCTGTTTCTGCGTATATTTACCTTATTATGCCTTTCTGCGTATTTTTAGCATTTCACTGTAGATTTTGGATCCAGAAGGCATGATCTATAAATACATTTGAGACGTGATGTTTTGGATTAAAATTTTTCCTCGGTAGCGATTTGGGACCTTATTGCAGTCCAAGGAGCTCGTGGTCTTGCATGCAGGTGAGGTCTGGCTGAAAGCACAGGGAAGCAGCAGAGCACAGGCAGCAAGAGCACTGCCTGCTGTTGCTGGGCATGGCTGTTGGCAGCAAGAGGAACACAGAAGGGTCTCCTTCCCCTGCGTGTGTGCTGGCCGTGTAGATGGTCACAGGTTGTACTGGGACCAGCTTTGTGTTCTGTAAGATCTGGCCCAAGGGATGGGACAAGGAGGAATGGTTTTAAGCTGAAGGAGGGATTAGACTGGATGTCAGGGGAAAGTTCTTTACCAAGAGAGTGGTGAGGTGCTGGAACAGCTGCCCAGAGAGGCTGTGGATGCCCCATTCCTGAAGGTGCTCAAGGCCAGGTCGGATGGGGCCCTGGGCAGCCTGATCCAGCACCAGATCGGGAGGTTGGTGGCCCTGCCTGTGGCAGGGGGGTTGGAACCCGATGATCCTTGGGGTCCCTTCCAACCCGAGCTGTTCTGTGATCCTATGATTCTGTGGGGATGGCTCAGTAGCCACGAGGCAGACACCCACCTAGCAGAGCTCAGCGTGCCTCTGCCAGGGCTGGGCAGCACAGAGGGAGAGCAGAGCAGCCCAGGGCAGGGCGAACATCAGGAAAGTAGCACAGTGCAGTGGATGTCTTTTTGACACTTGTGTCGTGTTTCTGTTATAGTGCTGCTAACAACGGAACCGTCTTTCTGCGTATTTTTAGCATTTCACTGTAGATTTTGGATCCAGAAGGCATGATCTATAAATACATTTGAGACGTGATGTTTTGGATTAAAATTTTTCCTCGGTAGCGATTTGGGACCTTATTGCAGTCCAAGGAGCTCGTGGTCTTGCATGCAGGTGAGGTCTGGCTGAAAGCACAGGGAACGTGCTCCCCAGTGGTCTGAGCTTCTGCAGAGATGCTCTGCAAGGACAGCCCCTAGCAGGGTCACGTGGGGTGGCAGCTTTTAGCACACAAGCATTGCTCTCACTAAGGAACATGCAATTTTAGCACAAAAGCATGTTTTTATAGCAGAGGGTTTTGCCATAAAGCTAATCTGTTACAGCCATCAGCTCTCCAGGTTGCTCTTAGTAGATATGGAGTGGAAAATAAAATGAAGGATGAGTTGCAGCTTTTTGCCTTTCACATGGAAAACCAAATGCTGAAGTATACTAAGTAAGACTTTGAGTTTCCTTGATTTTTATTTGAACATTGGGTATCACTTCAGTAGAAATTTATCATTATTGTTCTTTTTCTTTATTTAATACGGTCTCAGATTGTATGTAATGGTCACTTTCATAGCTCCCCATAGTCCTTTCTCAGCCAGTGAGGGGTTAAAAGCAAAAGTAGTTACTGGCAGATGAAGTGGGAGTATTTGTGCCATTGTTATCCTTTTGTGTTTTGTCTTTTTTGGTACATTATTTTTTCCTATCTCTAATCCACCTATTTACTCTTTGAGGGAATGGTTTGTGAATGGCTGATCAAAGCTTGAAGGGAGCTCCTCTTGGTTTCGCAGTCTCACCTGAGCCTTGCAAATGGGCTGTGAGCTGTTTTGGCTGAGACATGAGTGCCTCTGTGTATTTCCATGGCTTGGCAGCGGTGTGTGCGACGGCGCTAGTCAGACCTGAGAGCCTTGTCATGCTCTGCTGTGCTTCCTGACACCCACTGCACAGACATAACGCTGTGTTGAAATAGGTATAGCTGGGAGACAATGGGACTCCAAATGCAACCCTTTCCCTGGCCTCTTCCTTGCATTTTCCATCAAGGACAACGGGTGGAGCACAGGGAGAGGTGCCCCAGGGCTGCAGCCTGCCTTACCCCGCGCTGCTCCGACGTACCCTCCTGCTTGCAGCACCTCCTGTTGTGGGGACGTAGCTCCAAGGTGAAAAAAACCCACAAAATTGTGACAAACGTTGTTTTCTCAGAAAATCATGAGATTGAGTTTAATATTCACTCATATTTAGAAGAAAGGGAGGAAGGATGACCCAGGGAACTACAGGCTGGTGAGCCTCATCTCTATGCCTGGGAAGATCATGGAACAGGTCCTCCTGGATGACATGCTAAGGCTCATGAGGGATAAGCAGGTGATCCGCGACAGCCAGCACAGCTTCACCAAGGGAAGGTCGTGCCTGACCCACCTGGTGGCCTTCTATGATGGAGTGACGGCATCGGTGGGCAAAGGGAAGGCAACCGATGTCATCTACCTGGACTTGTGCAAGGCCTTCAGCATGGTCCCTCACCACATCCTTATCTCTAAATTGGAGAAATATGGATTTGAGGGGTGGACTATTCAGTGGATAAGAAATTGGTTGAAAGGCTGCAGACAGANAGCTCGGAAGGCCAACGGTATCCTGGGCTCCATCAGGAGAGGGGTGGCAGCAGGGACAGGGCAGTGATTGTCCCTCTCTGCTCTGCCCTCGTGAGGCCCCATCTGGAGTTCTGTGTCCAGGTCTGGGGCCCCCAACACAGGAAAGATGTGGAGCTGTTGGAGAGGGTTCAGAGGAGGCCACAGAGATGCTCAGAGGGCTGGAGCACCTCCCCTACGAGGACAGGCTGAGGGAGCTGGGCTTGTTCAGCATGGAGAAGAGAAGACTGCAGGGAGACCTCACTGCGGCCTTCCAGTATTTAAAAGGAGATTATAAACAGGAGGGGAACCAACTTCTCACAAGGGTAGACAGTGACAGGACAAGGGGGAATGGTTTTAAGCTGAAGGAGGGAAGGTTTAGATCAGACATCAGGGGAACGTTCTTTACTGAGAGAGCGGTGAGGGGCTGGCACAGCTGCCCAGAGAGGCTGTGGATGCCCCAACCCTGGAGATGTTCAAGACTGGGTTGGATGGGGTCCTGAGCAACCTGATCTAGTACCAGATCTGGAGGTTGGTGGCCCTGCCTGTGGCAGGAGAGTTGGAACCTGATGATCCTTGGGGTCCCTTCCAACCCGGGCTGTTCTATGATTCACTGCATCCAGCTGTACCAGGATGAGGGGAATGCAGAGGAGCTGCATTTTCATCTGAGGAGCTAATAGCATGAAGGAGGTTTGAGGAGTGGCTGCATGGGTCTTTGTGTTTGCATTGGGATGAAGGCTGGAGAGCTCTTGTGATGAGCTGAGGCTGAAGGCAGTGTCAGTGCCTCCTGGCCTTGGCCGGATGGATGTGCAGCCCCTCCCAGGGAGATCAGGCTGGTGCTGTGCACAGGCAGATAAGTCTAACAGCCCTGAAGCTGTGTTCTTGAATGAGCCACCTGTATTGTGAGAAGGAAAGGGTCCATTTGCTTCCATTCTGCAGGAGTACAGGTCCTTTTTTTAGGGCCACTGCATGAATCCAGCCTCAGCCATGAAACCAAGGCAGGAGAGAGAAAAGATGGAGGTGAGTCCTTCATAGGAGCTCAGCGGCAGGTGAGTACCACTGAGCAGCCCTAACCCTCGCCTGCTGTGACAGCAGCAGCACAGACAGCGGTGGCACGCGCCTTGTTTGCTCAGCGAAGGCACTGAGAAAAAGCCCACCTCAGTGCTGTCTTGGGTATTTCAACCCGTTGGTGCTGTCCACTATAACCTAGCGTGGCAGGGCTCTTTAACTAGATATTGGAAATAATTTTGGAGCAAAGTTCCAAGAACATTGATTAGTTTACTACTAGTACTATGAAATAATATCTCTTTTCAACTTTCTATGGACACTGTTGTGTGCGGGTCCTACGCAGCATTCTGTCAGTCACGGACTAAACCCAGGAATGCATTTAAGCCTGTGAGCTCCATTTATCCCGTGCCCTTGGGTGTGTACATGCTTAGATGTTTTGCTTGATTTGCTCAGAAGAATTCAGGTCAGGGGTCTCTGAAGTCTCCTAAAGCCTGTGTATCAGCAGCAGGGGGAGGGATACCCTGCCTGTCTGCTCTCAGAATCCGTGGGCAGCCTCTGAAGCTGAAGGAAGGGCTGGCCGCAGCGGCTGTCTGGAGCAAAGTGGCTGAAAGTAGCACAGGAGGAGATGGGGATTCCAGAGGTTTCCTTTCATAGCATCTATCAAAGGCTTTTAAAGGATAAGGATCATAGAGATGGGAATTGAGATACGAGAAAGCACTATTTATAAAACCTATCGAGTGATACTTATCAGCTACATTTGGATTAGCCTCCATTTGGATTAGTCTCAGACCATCAGGGATTACTTTCCTAAGGCAGAAACTGAGAAGAAAAAAGCTCTTGCAATTTATCATCAAAGTTTTGGTCTTTTCACCCCCAAGTTAAATGCTGCTTCCCCACTCCTACCCCCACGGTGTCCCTCTGGCAAAGGTGGAGTCTTCCAGACTCCTGTCAGTGCACAGGGGAAGATACAGCCATAAAACATGAGCTGCCATTCCATTTCAGCACGCCAGCAAAAAACTTGACAGTGAAGTCATCTCCCAGCCTGGGAGAAGTCATCTCCCTGACTGTGCTGCTGACAGGCTGCTGACGGGTGTCGCTCCTTCAGTTTGCAGTGCCGTGTTGGCATGAAGAAGGGATTAAGGCCCATTTTCCGCTTATTTTCCGAATATCAAATCCGTGTCACTACAGCACTAGATAACAGCAACCGTGGTGAGCGCTGGCAGCAGTGCTGCCGTTGGGGCGTGATACACAGTCAGTGCTCGCGGTGCAAACCGAGCACATCTGTCCCACGCGCCTTCTGCTCTCCCCAGTGTAACTGTGCCAGGCGCTTCCTAAGGACGCAGCACGGGGCACCTGTGGGTGCTCCCAGGTGTGAGCAGTCTCGTGGCACCCCCAGCACGCAGCAGATGAGTGCCTCCCATTCTGGACAGTATTTCCAAGGCACAGCTCATCCTGTAGGGATGTTGGCTGAGAGCCAGCGTCAGACCTCAGCGCTTTGTCTTGGGGCTGGAAGTTACGCTGATCTCAGTTACATTCATGCCTTCAATCAATGCTTTGTGGTGCTGTGTAATGTTCAGGTTACCATGGCTGTGTGTCATCCTGCATCCCAGACAAGAACAAGCGCTCCGGTCACAGCAGGATCTCGCCTGCCCCTGGGAGCCCTGGGGGTTTGCGTTGTGCCTGGGTCATCCAGCAGCCGCAGCAGCTTCTGTCTCCCGACTGTTACCCCAGTGACTGCTGCTCTGTTCAGGGAAGGAAGCCTCTGTCCCACAGGAAGGAAGGGTCAGTCTTCAGGATTCTGATTTCTGGGTTCATGGCATTGGTGCAAAATCCCCAGCACCCAAGCTGACATCCCACAGCTGCAAGCAGCAGCTGCACACAGTGCTGATGTGGGAGATGTAGGAATAGGACCAATTCCTCTTCCCTCCACTGGGAAAAGCTGTTAGCTTTCATATGCTTACGTTTAAACTTCCTCTTCTCAGACTTAAGTTTGTATCTAAGTAGAAGTAGCTGGCAATCACCACACTACTTTCCTGCAGATCTCTAAGCACTGTCAGAAGGATCGTTATAATATTACTGCCACTTTGCAGCTGTGAAAGTAGAGGCAAAGCAAGATGGCAAGACTTGCTTCATGCTACAGACTAAGCCCGTGGAAAAATGTTTCGATGAGCTTGGCTGAACACTGAATAGGGCTGTGAATTGTCCTTCCTTGGCTGTATTTGAAGCTCAGGTGGACTGGTCTGCAGCAACCCACTCTAGCTTTGAAGTTTGCCCTGCTTTTGGCCCAGGTGTGCTGCAATCAGTATCATGCTATGCCTTTACTTTCAGAGACAGGAATGAGACTGTTTGGCAGAATCCTGCTTTGATTGATCTTCAGTGTGTCATACGAAATAAATACATATTTTGCATTAGAGAGGGAAAAATAATTTTTTTTTTGATATGTTTTATTTTGCCTGAGTCGTTACTGAGAAGAGTCGAGAAGAAAGTCACAACTGCAGCCAGCTCAGTGTCAATCCATTCCCTGGCAGTCAGTGCAAAGCTGGTGTAATAGGTGAAGCTGGTGGGAAAGCAGTGTGACCGCTGAGCAGAGCAAAAGAGTATTTATTGAGGAGCCTGCACGCCGGCAGAGCAAACACAGACCGCATCCTGCATCTGTGAAATCCAATTGCATCGCATTTTATAGACACCCAGCTAACATAATTGAGTAATTCTGTTTATACAGAAATCATTCCTGCAGCTAGTTTGCTCAGTCAGGAATCTAATGTCACTGGTAACCATGGCACCATGGTCTTTTCGTTCATCAAACGACTCACACTTTATTCAGTGCTGGCCTATAAAAATAGAAATAATAGAGAACCAGCACACAAAATCAGAACCTTATCTTCCTGGCGATTTGGGGGTGGATGTAGCAGTCTGGATTTTTGTTTTTGCACCAAGAAATCTTTGTGCTAGACAGCTGATGTTTCACCATCAGTTCAGTGCCGCCCCAACTGACGGACTCGCTGCGTGTGTTTGCTCCTTTCTGGTGTTGTGGGTTCCCCTCGGGCACCGAGTGGCTGCCGAAAGCTGCGGGAGCTCCCTCGTGTGTGCTGTGCCATCTGGAGGGAGCACGGGCTTTTTGGTGCCATCTTTGAGGAGTAGCTTATTTTTATGGCTTGCCGGAGAAGACACACACATTATTCTCCTAGGAGAACATCCTAATCACTGCACATGCTCTGCCCTTCACACGAGCCTCAAAGATCATCTGGTTCCAACCCGTGCCGCGGGCTGGTTGCCACCCACCAGGTCAGGCTGGATGGACTCCGTTGGAAGATTTTTCCCCTGCGTGTCTCAGTGGAGAGTTTTACTGAAGATTAGTTGCAAGTGCTGTTCGTCCTGTAGGGACGTTCTTTCCCTAGGTACAATTAAACCAACATTTTGTTGTTTAAGTCAGGAATAAGTGCTGCCCAAGTTTTTTGTAGGTGACTGAAGCAAGTCTTGTTGAAGGCTGAAGCTCGCCTGGTTTGTCACTGAGAACGTCAGCAGGGCTGTGGGTGTAGCAAAGCCAGAGAAGATGCCTGGCACGTGGAAGGAGCCCACTGAGGAACTGCATGGGGACCTTCTATGCTCTTTTCCTGGGTACATCCCAACTTGCATTTTTGACCAAACATGGACTGCTAGGGCAAAATAAAGTATAAAGCTGCAGCCTAATGCTTGCAAATGCCCTGTTTTTTGTGACAAAGCAGCTGTTTTCTTGGAACCCATGTGCCTTCCATCTGCTGACAGAAATTAGATCTTCCCTGAGAATTTCCTTAATTTGAATGTTTCACTTAATGAGAGAAATAACTATATGGGTGGATAGTATTACACTGAAAAAGTGGGGCTTTTAATCATTTGCTAATAAAAATAGTATCTCCTTAGGCTTTGCCTAAACTCGAACCCAGGATGTATGGATTCGTTAGAAAGCTCTAGAAGACAGAGATTTGTATTTAATGGGACAACTCTTTGGAAGCTGTTAGCTAGGTTATCCTGAATACCGTAGTGCGGCACATTTCTGATGGAATTACAGACAGCGCGCCCGTGTAAATGCCAAGTGTCTTTATGGTGATTACTGCCTTTCAGTGAACAGAAAGTGTATTAATACTGATTAAGCTGCATTACAGAAATAGAACATTTTCACAGGATTGGAAGCTGCTTTGCCAACAACACTGTGCTGGGCACTGGGAACTGCTTCAAGCTACTTAGCATTAATGAATGAGAATTATTAAACATAAACAATTTTTTTAAGGGGATGGTTCTGCCCATCTTGCTGATGTTGAACTACAACAAGATATGCATTCGTTATTTTACCTATATAGCATTGTCACTTGTGCTCTGTTTCTTTTTTTCTCTCTGTCCAACGTTTTACCTGCCTTTAAGCCCATGAGCTGTGGAATTGCACTGTGATTGATGTCTGTTCAGGCTCGTAACTCAGCACGTCTACTGTGGGAGAGCACTTTGTAGGAGGCGAAGGAAAACTGTGCTTGTTCCTAGATGGTACAAAGAATGCAAAAAGGTTTGCATAACATTTTCCAGTGACAGTAATAAATAATTTCCATATCTCTGTTTATATATAATATCTTCTTGGTTGGCACCATAAAACCTGCTTATCAAAGGCATTTACTCACGGGCTGTACCTAAAGACTGATAAGATAGAGGTAGGTTCATTTTTTTAAGGCTTACTATGAGGAATTACAGCTAAAATATTTATTGCAGGTATATTAAAAACTGTACTGCGTTTTCCTCACTGCACATGATCATGAGAGACTAGGAGATCTTATAGAAGAGCCCTGAAACAAATAGCATAGACGTCCAGACTGTGTTTCTCCTCAGCCCTGCATTTTAAAGACATCTGTAAAGTTCTGAGAAAAGAAAAAACCAATATACTTTCAGGACTAATGTGATGCTAACAATTACATTAACTGAAAACAGTCCCAGAGAAGACAAAGGAGCTGGAACTAACCAGAAGTGAAGTCTGAGCATACAGACGGAGCCAGTTTGACGTGACAGCCAAGGGACAGCACGGTGCCAATGAGGCCTAAGCCACGGGTGGACACGGGCAGGGACTAGCAGGCAGGGGAAGCTCACGCTGCTCCACGACTGAGGCAGATCAATGGAGTTATGTTTACAACATCAGCAGATGCTTTTCTAGCAGAAGTTGGAAGGCTTAAACCAGTTTCAAACACTACTGTCATTAATAGCTGATTTGCCTCTGGCAAATTATGCCGGCATCCCAAATCGCAAGTAGCTTCTGAATTTTTTTTCCACAAAACTGTCAGAAATAAAAGGAAGCATCTATATTATGGGACTTTGCAATTTGCTGGAGACTGACACCAAACACGTGACTCAAACTTGTTTCATCGCAGCCTTGCTCCTGCCTTAGGAGCTTTGATGGATGGCTTGCCTCCATTTCTGTGGCTGCTGTAACCATCCTGAGATTTTCTGTCAGTTAGTTCAGAGTCAGAAAAGTGAACTTCACACTAAACCCCATAATTCCTTCAGTTGACCTCAAGTCACTCAGTGGCTTGAAAACTGGCTTTAGGTTCAAACAAACACATTTTCTGTTGGCAGCCTGGACTGGCAGCAAACGCATGAAACTGCTAAGAGAAATCCAGCAGGACTGCAAATTCCCAAACTCTCATGGTTCCCAGGACATTTTCGGAGCAGCTTCACAAAACAAAAATTGCCAGGTGCTGGGGTTTGACATCTGAGGTGCGTGGGCAGCCTGAGCTTGATCCCTTGGGTTACCTGGGAGGGTTGGTCTCCATAACACCTTTCTTGCTCTCCCACATGCTCTCGTGTTTTCGTTTTGCTCCCCGCCATGCAACACCCTTCTCCAGGAGCACACCGACTAGGAAGTTTCCATCTTGATCTGTGTGTAGTGTTTCTGGTCTATATTACTGAAAAGAAACCCTCTCAGATTTTCCTTGAACTCTTTCACTGGAAGGGAAAAGTAAAACAAAGTAAAGAGCAGAGATGGATTTCTCCCTCATTTTGCTCTGTTTGGTGTTGTCTGTGATTGCCATGTACCACCTCTTGCTGTTCTGTAGCCATGTGTAGAATATCTTCTGCTTTGCTCAAATGCCAACGTCTCTGCAGGATGGCAGAGCACAAAAATAGCAACTGACAGCCCTTTTATATTCCTATACATGCACACAGACATGGAGGCATGAAGCTTTGTGAGAATGGCTACAAGACTTTCACAAGATAAATTGTCGGAGAACAGAATCAAACCCATGTTACCAAGGCTTAATTAATTATATTTAAAATATTCATTTAATTATCAACCGTAATTAATGAGTGCATTGGGCTACTACCGCCTGCCATGTGAAATTATTTTCAGGGAAGCTTCGGCAGTTGTAGGCATGTTTTTGCTGCCTGTACACGGTTTGGGCATGGCATTTTCTGCGCTTTAGGAGCCCTCAGTGCTGCCCTGCTGAGCTGCAGCCCAGCCCCAGCAAAGCACTGAAGGCTGCACAGTTTGCAGTTCGGGATGTTGTTGGCTGCGTGGAAGCCACCGTGCCCTACCAGTGAGCATCCTCAGTTGCTGATCAGCTGCTGTGATTGTGAAGGTGGGGTTCTGTGCTCTGCTGGCTCTGTGGGTCCGCTTTCTCGTTATACTGCTTTGGTTTTCCAAAGAAAAGAGCTTGGTAAGAGTATGGGTGTTAGGTTTTTGTTGTGTGCTGTCACAGCTGGAGGGGAGCGATGGCTTGGTGTGCCAGATCTGTGTGTTTCTCCTCCTAATTAAGTAGTAAATCTGCTCTGATTAAAATCAAATGAAATGAGACAAGATGTTTTGGTAAAACTGGCATCAGAGTAGAAAACCAAATGATTCCAGTTTGGCCATAAAGGCCCTTTCCAAACGCCTTTTTAATGATTCCACTGATTTGTGAAACCCACTGTTGCGATCAGGGAAAGTTACAGTTTCATTCCTATATGGATGTTGGGAAATGAAAAAGAAATCAGGAGGTAAAGAAGAAGCAAGCAGGAAAGAAGGTAAATGAAAAAGGTGCAAAAGAAAACAAAAATGCTACATGAAGAGCAGATGCCTGCATTCTGCCTTGCATTTAACATCCAGGGAAGAGCTCGGCCGCGTCCTCTTCCAATGGCCGGTGTGCCATGGAGAAGATCCAGCGCTGCCACCACTAGAGGGTACCCTCGCATTTAACATAGAGGCGGTCGCTTTACATTGCTCCCACCACAGCCAGTTCGAGACAGTTGCTGTGTGCTGGGGTGGTCAGAGGGAGACACGCTCAGGAGAGACCGAAGGCACTCAAGATAAATTTTTGAAAGTGGATTAGTACTTAAAGACGAAACCCAATGATGTCCCAAAGGGATGAAAGATCCCTATCATAGTCCCAGTGCCTGCTTTGTATTTTTGCTCTCAAAATATCGATCCCTCTGACGTGTTCCTTGTTTTCTCGGGGTTTACGCAATTAAGATGTTTGGAAATCAACCTGCATCTACTTACAGATGCTTTAAGGATGGTGAAGAAAATTCAAGCATATTTCAAAAGCATTCAGTGTCGGCCTGATTCTGTAGCAGCTGAAGTCATCTTCTGGAGGAGCATAGCTGGGGCAACACTAATTGCAAAATCATCCTTTCTCCTTCCTCCCCTGTTGCTGAAGCAGGAGTCGTGCCAAGTCAGTGCCAGCATTTATGCAAAACAAAAATAGACTGAATGCTAATGCATGGTTACAGGGTATACATTACTATAGCCTATAATTTGGAGGGGAAAAAATGTAAAGGTTGATGGCGTGCGTGAGGCAGCAACAAATATGATTCAGTCATATCTTGCTTGAATAAGAAAACATGAGTCAAAGAGGAGAAGGACAATTCTTGAGGTAGGAAAGATGGGGGTGTAGCAGAAACCAGGTGAGGAAGGCCCTAGTGCCAGGCCAGAAGGACTCGGTGGGAGTTGTTGGATGGTCTGCAGCTCCTAAAGGCCAGAGCTATGAGCAGGTCGGAGGGAGAGCCTGAACAGAAAGGTCAGCTGGAACACGGTAGGAGTTGCCAAAGTGGGAAATTAAGTGTTCTGTGAAGGAGTTCAGGGGATAATTGGATGCTGTCGAGTTAACAAAGAGACTGGCAAATTATGTCGGTGTAAATACACGGCTTGGTGAAATAGCAGTTTATATGAAGTAACCCTCAAAATGTTTATTCCTGGGAAATCAAAAATTGCAGGATATATTTATATAAGTGACATCATATTAAGGATGCTACGGCCACTACTCAGATGCCCTTACAATAGTAAATAAAAGAAAAATTATTGCCTTGACAGCATGTATGGCAGATTTCCAGTGGATTTAACTGGAGTAGGAATCTCACCATATATTCTTACAGAAAAGCTGCATTGTATGTTTGTGGTTAGTGGGATGACATATTTGAAGAAAGCATCAAGTCCTGAATGAGATGCTGCCTCTGCAGAAAAAAATCAACCCTTTAATAATTCTCCAGAGGCAAAAATGGCTGGCAGATGTCTGTTGGTTGAGGGTTTGGGCCATCTAACCCCAGACTGTAGTTCTTAGAACAAGCTGAAAATCCAGCACATTGAGAAGTCAGTCTCCCAACCTTGGGGGGCGTTGGTAAGAAGAAACCAATACGTGGTGGGATTTTAACTTAGAAGATCTGCTCCTGTTATCCAGTGCATAAGTATCTGATACAAGCAGATCTCAGACTGCGTGCACCACATCTCGGGTGGGTCTTTTAGCACATTGGTTTTAAATGTGTAGGAAACATAAATTGCTTCTCTATTTGTGTTCACAGCTCCCTGCCAGCTACTCTTAAATTGGTTATCTGTACCTATTATAACCTGTGCATCAGCTGTTTACAATGCTCGATAATGTATTTTCTACTAAGTGAACATTTCTGCTTGTTTTTGAGAGTATTTTCACTGTTTTCTCTTAATTGCTTTCCTTGAACTAAAGACAGTTCTAATTTAGGCAAGGCTCAAGATAACGGGATACAGCATTTACAGGCTGCTTTTTCTTAGCCAAGTGGAAATCTCCATTTGTAAGTACCTTTAGAAGTAAAGTCGATGAGCTGCAACAAATAGGTTGTGTTGTCTTTAATGTCAAGCTCTAGCCTCCAAGTTTAATCATCACTTCCTCAGGATGGTAAAACCCTTAAGATTGTGGTTTCTTTGGAAACTTCACGGAACTTCATGTCCCTCCCAAAGTCCCAGAAGTTATTTTTGATCCCTTGTTCCTGATGAGGGCTGTTTGGTCCTCATGATGGATGAAAATCCTCTGTCTGTAGGGTCTTGTATTACATAAAAGTTCATTGCCCATTGCAGTAGATACGTGCCTCTGTTTTGGTTTCACCCCCATCTCTGGAGGCATGTTGCTTGTTTGTGGAGAGCCTGGTAGCAGCTGTTTGCTTCTGGCTGGGTTTCTTGCCTTTTGGCACCCTCCTCAGTTTGGTTACAGGGGTTATGTCCATGATGTACGGTTCAGGTCCATGTCAAGCTGCTGGAGCCGCTTTGAGGTAGGCTGAAAGTCTGAAGTGGAGGGCAGCAAGAGGCCTGAGTACAGCTGGTGCTGGAAGCAGGGCTGCTGGTGTTCCCCTCATGGAAATACCAAGTTGTCCAGGTAGAGGCAAGCTGAAAAAGCAACATTTCTCCTAGGACCTGAGCATCTTTAGGTATTTTTATGTGACAGATACTGCCTTGTGTCAGCATAACAAGTGCAATGCAGTGTGTATTTATTGTTGTATGGATTGTCACGTTCCCAGATTCCTGAGTGCCTGAGCCTTCTCTGGGTAAAAAATTGTGAAAAACACATTTTGCAGACCAACTATCTGTCCCTGAGAAAACCCATGAATAATTCTGAGTGAGAAGCAGACCCGAGGACTTTGCAGTCTGCTCGTAAACAGAAGAAGTTTCTCTGAATAAATAATTGCTTGGGAATCAGCCAGCCCACTCAGCTTGTTACCAAATCCTCCTCAGAAGAAAAGTGTGGCCTTGTGGGAAGCTGCACACAGATACATGTTTTTAGAACAAACCCCAGATAGAATATTTAAAATTAAAGTCAATAAAAACAAACTATTATTATGTGTTGAGCAACGAAGAAAAGAAAGAACAAACTGTAGCCATTTAATGACAAGCCATTAAAATGTGCTGTTGACAGTAAAGGCTGAAATGCAAGTATGCCTCTGGTGGCACGATGATTTCATTGCCCTGTCTCAGAGGTTGGAGGGAATTGCAGTGGTGGTGAGCTGCCCCTGGCAGCAGTGCCTGGCGTTGCTCCGTTGGCTGCCGTCCCGCTGCTGTGTCCTGTTCCAGCATGCCTGGAAGAGAAAAAGTGGGCCTGCATGCAGCGGCTCTGCAGAAGTTCACGGTGACAGAGCACTCCCAGCTTTCCTCCAGCTACACAAAGAGCTGTGCCATTGCCTGGGGCTGCTCCTGCAGAAGCAGAGAGAAGGAGAAAGGCAGCAAGGCGCTGTTTGTGACTCGCGTCAGGAGTTTCACCAGCTCTGTGTCTGAGAAACAAGAAGATCACAACCTACAGAAGGGCCTATGTGTGTTTTGCTCCTGATGGAAAGCGGTTGGCTCTTTGCTGCTGCTCAGAGCCCTTGTAAATAGATTCACATGGGAATGTGCTCAAAGGGAGAAGTGTGAGGTGGGGCCAAACCGTGGTCTGGGACCGCAAGGCATCTCATAAGCACAACTGAACGGGGATCTTTTAAAATGCAAGATGGTGAAGGAAGCAGTGGTGTGTGTGTTGAACTTGTCACCGAGTCCTGAACATGAATAAGAGCAGTGATTTTCCCAGGATGCTTGCAGAAGAATTTCTGAGCTTTTCAGTGCTTGACGTTGCAGCTGCTGTGTTCCCGTTAATGCCAGTTCAGGCTGTGCTACCAAGACTGTCAGACACCACTGTGGTTTCCCCCTCTGCCCCTTCAAACACAACGTGGAGGAGCAGCCTCTGGGGTCGCTCAGGCCCTGACATTTAAATGATCCACCAGGATGCATTTCTCAGGTGGGAAGCGTGCGTTGGCTAAGCAGAGGACACAGCCTGTGTGAGAGGGATGCTCTGCCTGCAGCAAACACACAGCGAGGGATAACAGAGCCTGAATTCCCTCCTGGAGAAGCCCTTCCCTCTCTGCAGAAGATCTCCAAGGACACCAGTCTCCCAGCCCGGGTTTGTGGCTGTCCAGCATACTCAAGGTGCTGCAGTTTTGCTGCTGCCAATGCTATAAAAGCCAGAAACATCACTGCTTTGCTTCCAGCTGTCAGGCTGAGTTTGCAGAGCTGGTGGTTAGAGAAGTCACCTCTTTCCAAGGCACAGACAGAAGAAAACTTGTGTTGTCTGTGCTGCTTTTCAGAGAAAACTGTGTGCTACAGAAGCCCTACTCCCAGCAGAGAATATCAGGGTAAGAGCTGTGCCTGCTGTGAGGTCTCACAGGCTGACCCTGCTTCAGTCTGTGGCACAGTGTCACTGCCACTGGGGAGCACCTTTGTCCTGGGAGATCACCCCAATTGTAAGTTTGGGCATCTCCTGTTATTTCCCTTGGCATTGTAGGAACTGAGGAAACACAGAGGAAGTAGCATTGGGTCATAACACAGGCTTCTGTGCTTTATGGCTGCTTTATTTCAGATAGTACTGAAGGAGTTTGGGTAGATGTGTGCAAACGGGCTGGACATCCATGCAGTACTCTGGGAGCTGCAGTGCTTTGGCAGAGCTGTGCTGCCACAAATTTTCACATTTTTAATCTTGTCCCTGATTTTTTCCAGACATTCCTGGAGAGAAAACAAAGCAGCACATTCAGCACAGCCTGTAGTAGCTTTGTGCACACAGATGAACCTGTGCCCCTTTGCTCCCCATGACGCTGGCATCGGTCTTTTCATCTTAAGTCTGTGCTCATGAGAAGGTTTGACCAGAAGCTAATGGCTCTAGCTTTGCCTACCAGATCCTATTAATCTTCATTTCTAAAAGGTGATACCTGCAGACTGGGCAGCATTCAGAAGCCACGTGCAATCCAGAACCCATGCTTCACAACAGGTTTCTGCACCTGGATTATCTCTGCTGAATTAAACAAGAGGCCTAGAAAAAGGCTTTGTTTCCCTAAGAAAACAGATAGTAAGATGATTTATGCTTCCTGTTAGCTGCTCGATGATAGGATCAGTTAAGTAGGTTTTGGTATTTAATTCTTAAAGAGAACTCATTCATTTGGATCACGTGTCTTGAAAGACACTGAAGAGATAAGAAAACATCGTACTATGAAGAGTCTTCAAGTCCCTTCACCCACTGTTGGACACCGCTCAGCAGCTGCTGCCTGTGTCCCAGCTAACAAAGCAATCCTGGCCCTTCTGCATGGCTCCTCCTGTGCCCCAGGCTCTGCTTCCTGCAGGTGCAGCCTCGTGCCCGCCCAGCGCGGGGCCGAGCAGGTAACCCAGCACGGTGAGGGTGGGCTGCATCCTGCTGGTGTGTTCTGTGTGAGGAGGGCTTGTCAGGCAACACCAGCTGGGACAACATGCACTGACTGTATCTCCCGCCTCGGAGTGATGAATAAGGACTGCCAAAGATTGCCAAAACATAAATAATTCAGCTCGATCTTTTCTTAGGCGCAGGGGAATGAATCGCGGAAAGCCCAGCTCTTGAAGGAAGTTCGAGACATTAACCCAGCTGCACTTGGTCTCCCCCTGTGAAATTATGGCAGGAGCTGCACCTCAGATGGCTTTATATTTGCATTTTTATTAAATATTTATTGTTTCTACTCCTGCAAGGAACCATTATGTAGTAGACATCCTATATATTTTTATATTCCCATTTTCTCCTAGTTTACATGACTGCTGCCTGAAATAAACATACTCAATCATAAAAAAAATCATAATTTCCAAGGTTACTTGAGTATTTTCTTTCCTGAGGTTTCATCCAATTAGCATGTGTTTTTTTTTTTAAATATGATAATTTTCCTGAAAATAGGAGAAAAATGAAGAGGAGAGAAGCAGGGCAGGTATTTATGAGCCATTGCAGAAGCACACTGCTAAAAGTAATGCTGTGCTCTTCGGGTGCCTTTCCTCCGAGTCCCCTAAAGTGCAGGATATAAATTAATCATAAATGCACCTTTCCCCGATCTCTCTGAAGTAGGCACTGCTAATTGAACTTCACAGACAAAGCAACCGAACGGCAAAGGGATGTGTTTCAAACCCTATCTTCCCTCTTAAGTCCTTCAGTGCATCTGTTGGCTGTATCAGCGAGCAGCACTCCGTGCAAGTACTGCCGGATGCAGTCACAACGGGGGGCCCATCACTGCCCCATGCCAAGGGATGGGAGAGAAGGCATGGAGGTGGGCCAGGCCAGTCCTGAGCAGGACTTCCCAAGGTGCTGCATGGAGATAAGGAGCCGAGAGCCTCCACGCAGCCCTGAAGCAGGAGCGTGCCGGTGCTCGCCGAGCTGAGCTGCTGCTCAGCCTTGGAGCGCAGAGCAAACGTCTTTTGTAGCGGTTAAAAACAGGAGTGCAAATCAAGCCTGTTCCCTGAGGGCGGTCACCTCCAACAGGGCAATCTCAGATGCTCCCACTGATGTAGCAGAGCAGTTGTGGGTGGTTGCTGGGAAAGCCACCACGGAGCCTTCCAGCACAAGAGGCCATGAGGTGCTTACAGCCCAAACAGGACCGAGCTGTGCAGGAGAAGTGGCAGCAGCTGCCTCTAAATGGATGATAGCAGCAGCCAGCCCCGAAACCCAGGGTGTTGCAGTTTAACTACAAAGACATTTGTCTGCCTCTGCTATGTAATCTTCTCTCTGTGCCATCTATTCTCGAGTGGCTGAGGCTAAGGGCAGTTTCAACACAAGCATTTCTTTTATTGCCTGCACAGCTAAGGAACAGGTTTGTGACTGCCTGTATTTGCTCGATGCTGTTGCAGGAAGGAGAGCAGGCTTGCTGCAGCCCTGCATGCGGGGCAGTTGCAGGATTAGGCCCAGAAGCAGCATCCAGGATCAAAAATAGGGACTGAAGAGAGCTCAAAACGTGAACAAAAGCCAGGAATGAACACCGAAGGACAGGTACTGCAGATGAGTTAAACGCAAAGAATGCCTTGAGGGGAAAATAAATTGTAAAAAAACCAAAGGGTGTGGAGAGGGAGACATAGGGACTCTGGTAGGCTTTGCATGGTTGGACTGCTGATGAAAGCACACCCTCGATGGGGCAGCAACGGGAGATGAATTTTGGCTGCCGTGCTGGTGGGTCCCCTGCTTTGGTGATTGCTGACTCATGGTGAAAAACAGGGATCTGAGGTCCAGCTGGGTTGCAACTTTTATTGCAAATTTAATCGCAAACGTAAAGTAAGCAAGTAAATCTCTTAGGATAATGCACTCTAAAGCAGGCCTGTGTGGTGGTTCTGGGATAGCTCTTGCCAGATTTATCCTGTGTACTCATTAAATTGCTGTAAGTGTTCTTTTAGAACCCAGAGATATTTTTACTACCCTATTAAATCTAAATTAAATGCTTTTTTGAGACACTCACAGTGCTACCATTTGCCCCAGCAGGGAATATGCAAAGGAACTGTTTTAAAAGAAATCAGGGCATTTTCTGGGAAACGCTTTAATAAAGGCAAGGAGAAGCCGGTACCGTGCTGGGCATCACTGCAGGTGTTCCTGGGCTTTGCTATTAGATTTTGCCTTTGCTGATTAAAAAGTCAAAAGCCTTACTAAATTTGGATGGGAGCTGCGAGCAGTTCTGTCTTTACAGCAGCACTGGAAAGCAGGGCTCAGGCTGTGGCTGGTGTATGCCAGGCATGGGCCACCTCCCAGAGCTGCTGCTGTCGGTCCTGGCCTCACCGAGGGCTGCAGAACCACTCCGTGCCTCTGCCTCTCGCCAGCTCGAGCTGCTTTCCCTGGCAGAACCAGGCATTAGCTGCTGCTGCCAGTTCTGGTCTTTCCTCGGTTTGAGAAAGTACCTGAGTTACAAGACTGTCACAGAAAGTTTTGTGAAAAATCATAGCTTGAGCATGTCGCCGGGCCCCTCTTCTGTAGCTTCTCTGCAGGACGTGGTCGTGTTGAAGGAGGGTGGAGGATGTCGTGTCTAATAACTGCCTGATGCTGCTATCACTAGTTAATTGGGGTCACAGTGCTGTTAAGACTGCAGTGATGAAGTGAGGAAATGCAGTTGGTTGGCTAACGTGCCAAATGCGGAGATGCTGCTATTAAAGGGGATTGCACAGAGGGAGAGAAGTTCCACTGTTCATCTTTGCCTGTGCTATTACTTCCACGTGATCTAGAAGTTCCTCCTTGCATCTCCTACTGCTATCCATGACAACGAATTCAGGGTGTTCCCACCACTGGGATTTTAACTGTGACATCTGTCCTTCTGTAATACATGCTGGGTGGAGGTGCAGGAAGTTGGCACCACTGGAAACAGGTTTTTTTACAGCGTACTTTTGACTTGATCCTGATACAAAGTCTGCAGCTGTCCAGAAAGTCTCCATGGGTAAGCTGTAAACCAAGTCCTGCCCCTGCTGAAATCAGTGCCAGATGGACTGTTGGCAGCCATAGGGCTGGGCTATCACAGGGGATTTCATAGAATCATGAATGTTGGAAAAGACCTCCAAGATCATCTTGTCCAACCGCCCACCTCCCACCAAGGTTGCCATTAAACCACTGAACTGTGTCCCTTAGTACCTCATCTACATGTGTCTTGAACACCTCCAGGGATGGTGACTCCACCACCCCCTGGGCAGCCTGTGCCAGTGCCTGGCCACTCTTTCCTTTGCCTTTTGGTCTCTTTGACATAACTGCCTGGATTCTTTCTTTCTTTCTTTTTTTTTTTTTCCCAAGGCAACACAATGCTGCAGCAGCACAGAATGTCACAACCCGCCCATTTTATTGGCAACTGAGGCAGCATTGGTCTTTGGACATATTTGCTTTTCCAATACAGTAGGTAATATCTTGCCTCCACCTTCGCTATTTCAGTGCTGATGTTTCAATTTAAAAATGCTTCTTTTTGAGTGGATGCGAGCAGCTCTCCCTAACAATGGCATCAGTGTTACTATGGCTACAGCTTTCTATTGTTGGGGTTTAGAGTGTGAAATAGAGGAAAATTAGTCCCACACTGACTGTTGAATGTTATTAATAAAACCAGACAGCAATGGATGCGTACATTAGCTGCCTTACACATCTCAGACCGCTGTCTGCAATGAATCTGTATTCCTTTAGTCTTCTGTCTTTTGTTCTTCCATCGATATCTACCCCACTTCACACCGTCAGAAATCAGAAATGCTCCGTGTATTTGACATTCCTCTTGACTCAGAGCAGAACTCTTGCTGTTGCTGTCAGTATGATTAATGAGTTAAATTCCTCAACACCTTTTTGCCTTTTCTCTGCCCCTCTTTTGGGCTACATTAGAGACTGAGGTATGGGGAGTGTTGAGGATCTTTGACTTGGCCATTTTTTCCTAAGCTGCTAAATTCAGGGTGTTGTGCATTCCTGTGGCCAGAACATGAGAGTTAGGGTTTTGTTAGGTAATATTTAGGTAATATTTTTGTAACGGGAAAAAGGTCCCCAAACTCTTACGACTACGCCATTCTTCAGTTCCCTTACATTCTCCAGCTTCTTCTCTCTCAAGCTTCTTCATCCAGCTTCTCAAGCTCCAGCTTCTTCTCTCTCAAGCTGCTTCCAGCTCCCCTTCCTCAAGCTCCTCACCAAGCTGCTTTCTTCTCTGGCTGGCTGGCCTTTATCTGAGCCTGGGGCAACTCCGCCCCAGGTCCACCCCTTCCGGTCACAGGTGCAAGTGATGCACCTGTGTTCCCCAGGCCAGCCACCCCCCTCCACCATGTGCTCAATCATTAGTTCATGCCGTGAACAACTGTTTCCCTACACTCCACCCCTTCACAGCATGAACAGATGATTGAGCATGTCAACATTTTACCATCACTGTTTACACTATAGGTTACTTACAGTACATTTACAGGTTTGTATACAT
>WBMW01001135.1:2293694-2311799 GCA_013396635.1 Penelope pileata | reverse complement strand
CCAGTACAGAACACAAAGCGTGCTCTCGCTGCCCCAGGCAGCACGGCAGCCCCGCGCTGCGCAGCACGCATCCTCCGCTCATCAGCTGCATTTCCACAGCTGCATCTCCAGGGGTGACCAGCAGCGAACCCGCCCTGAACAACAAGGGTCACATTTAACGATGGTATTCAGTTGTCCTGGACAAGCAAACGCAAAGACTCACTCTAAGAATAACCTCGGTAAATGGTGACTTCGAGGACTGTAAATAATAATTGGTTACAACTCAGCCCTGCTCGTTGGAACTGGGTATCGCCTGCTGCCGCGGGAGTGATGGAAGCAGCACGACCCGCACCTCCGCCCGCTCCCACAGCCCGCACAGCCTCCCTCACCGAGCACACAGCTGCTGTCTGGCACGCACCAGTCCCAGGCCAAACGCAGGGCAGACAGCACAGCCACACAGCTTCCTAAAGCACGAAATCCAGTTCCCTCTGCCCGCACAAAAGAACTGCTCCTTCTAACGCTGCACTGCCAAAGCCAACTCAAACCTTCACGTCCTCGATCAGAGCACCCGACACGTCCGGCCTTTCAGCTTGCATTTCACAGGCAAACACACAGAGTAAAGATGAAGGAAGTGTATGTATTTGCAACATGTTTTAGCTATTTGAGTTAAATAATTTATACGGCTTGTTCCCTTATAAAAGGAATCTCCTTATGCAAGAAATTTGCATACATCATGAAAAATATTTATGGATTATATCCATAACTTGAATGATAATTCAAAATACTAAATGCTAAGGCACTTGCTCTGAGGGTTACGATGGAGATAGAGGAGGAGTTTTGTCTCTCCATCCTTTGAGAGAAACTCTAGGAGCTTATCTAGAAGGAAATTAAATTATTCAGATAATTGGACAGAGCAGTGAAGGAAAAGCATGTTGCTGCTTTCAAAGGGCATCAAATGGCTAAAAGAGAAATTGAAGCAGAATCAAAGACAATCCCACAAATCAAATAGTTTATATGGTACATACTGCAGGGATTCTACATCCACAGGAAAAAAAAAGGGATGGTTTTACCCATGTGTCAGAAGCAACAAAGATGCCCATGAACTGCTTAGAATCATTTAGGAGTTGCTAAGCCAAGAAATAAGCAGCAATGGCCCTGCCCTAAGCCAGCAGAAGGTTAGAGTGGTTGCGAATTTGTGACTCCCTGGAACAGAGGCATCCTATGGCTTCATGAGGACTTTGAATGTCACCCCTTGGAAGCAGGGATTTGGCACAGAAGGATGTGCCAGCAAAGCCATCTTTTTGCAAGAACAGTTTGGAGCAGGGTCCTCCGTGCGCCTCCACCACTGAGATAAGGTGAAGACGTGTGTCCTTGTGCTCTGCTTCTGGACACCCGGCACGGGGACCAAACTCTGCAGCTGCGGCCACTGAAGGGCCTTTGGGTGATAACAGGTTTCGGCCACAGCTGAGCTTGGGTGTGTTTCAAGCACAGGCAGGCACCGATCGCTCTGGATCCCCTTATCAATCCCCAGAACTGCCTAGTGTCCCTTGCTTGACGTTCATGTTATAACAGCAACAAAATAAGTTACACATCACTAGGAGAGACAAACACAAAGCGCAACAAAAGTAATGTATATCCCCGACTTCTATCATTACAATAATGGCTTTTCCCTCTCTCAGTGACTGAGCACTTAGCTTTTTTGAGCTAGACATAATTCTTCATCTGTCATTTTTGCAGCAGATTACATCATCGGAGAAAGACTTCATTTCATTCCTCACCGCTGCACGACCAAATTGACTGACACACAATCTCGGCGTTTTAGGGCATCCAGCGCCAGACTTCAGCTGCTGGTATAAATCATATTGCTGCACACTTATTGCATTTTATTCATTTTATACACGACCAGAGATTAGAGTTCAAATGAAATAGATTTTGCTATCCTTCTGATATTCCAGACGTCACTAGTCTAGAAATCTTTAATTTTACTCACTTCAACTACTGAATTATTCAACGCAAAAGGAAAAAACAACACTCCATGCTGTGAAATTCTGAGCAAAATACAGTGAGGATGCTCCGGCTGCAGCACGGTATCTGCCTGACGTGCATGTGGTGCACGGCTCCGGGTGCTGTCCAGTGATAGTTTTGTAGGAGTGGCAAAAAGCACTCAGTGAAAGAAATGCTGGGGAGCCAGCAGGAAGCCAGAGCCCCAGAAAGGAGCATGGTGCAACCTGAACTTCCAGAAACACCTCGAGGAGCCAACGTTGCTCCTAAGGGTAGAGCTCAGAGTGCCTGACCACAGGTACAATTTTCCTTCACCAAATTGTTGCTAAATGAACATGAGGCAAAGCTATTTCACATTGTTTCTTAAATTATTAACGTACCCTAGAAGAGAAAATAAACTTAGGTCAAACGACTTCAAGCTAATTCCATTCCTATTTTATGGAGGAACAAGCAAGAGCGAGTATCCAGTGAAAGGTATTGATTATAGAAATGAACAGCAAGCGAATGTGCGTAGAAGTAAACATACAAATGGGCAAAGAGACCAGGAAACTAAAAATATGCTGACAGCCATAAATATTCATGCTAAGAGCAGTTCTAAAGAACACTTCCACCTGGACGAGCTGCCTAGCCCTCCAGAGTGGTGCTTTCAGGATACACGGCATTGCTTCATAGGTCAAGAAAAGAAAAGTGTTCTTCTTTAAAAACAATTTTAGATTCTTAGTCTAACACCCGCAGTGTGTTAAGGCAAACATCTACGACCCCCAGTTCAAGGATTTCAATGTTCTTAGCACAGATCTCTGTCAGACCAAGAGAGGTGCTGGCATTCACCAGGAAAAGCTGAGGTGTTTAGCTTTGTGTCTCCCCCTGCCCGAGAATTCTTTCTCACTGGAGTAAAATAAAGAAAGTGTGGAGAAAATGAAGAGGCAGCATCAGAGCGCGGCCGAGGCCCGGCCTGCCCTACAACACCAGCGCCGTGCCAGGGGTCAGCACTGCGGCTCGAGCACGCAGACAAAACCTCTTTCAGGAAGCTGTACCACAGACTGGCACCTGGGTATCAGACGATGTACAGGCTGCAAAGACTTTGAACAAACAAACACAATTTGCACAGCCTCAGCTGCCTGAGGCCATGCGATGGAGCCGCAGCTTCCAGGCTGCTTCAAGAAGGGCTGGGTGCACAGGGGAGCACAGGCTGGCTGAACAGAGAAATTGCCTCAAATAGCCACTGAAGCATACCAACAACATAGATATTTCTTAAATTCTAAAAAAAAGTTGAACTGCAGAATGAAAGGGAGCTTTACTTGCTAATTATTGTGTCTTCCTAAATGTTACTTTCCTCTGATGAGGCAAGAACGTTGTCCATGGGGTTGAGGTTACACAGATATCACATCAGTAAAGCAACAGTCCTATAGAACACAGAACCACTGAGGCTGGAAAAGCCCTCTGAGATGACCAAGTCCAACCCCAGCCCACCCCACCATGCCCACTGACCGTGTCCCCAGGTGCCACATCTCCATGGCCCTGAGCACCCCCAGGGACGGTGACCCCACCACGTCTCTGGGCAGCTGTGCCAGTGCTGAACTTCTCTTTTGGCGAAGAAATTTTTCCTAATATCCAACCTGAACCTTCCCTTGCTCAACTTAAGGCCGTTAACTTTCATCCTATGTACGATCCTATATCCTATATATTATAATAATAATAGATAAATAAGAGCCTATCTTAGCACCTCGGTGGCAGCACAGCCCCGAGGAACAGGGCACAGACCGGTGGCTCCGTGCGGTCGGGACAGCCCCAGGACAGCAGCCAGGCTGCCGGCCACACCAGGTCAGAACGCAGAGGCAGTGCCGCGGGTCCCCATGCGCAACGACAGCAGGCAGCAGCCTGCCCCAGTCTCCCCTGCAGTGGACAAGCTAGCAATTTTTTTTTTTCCCTTAAAATATTTTCCTGCACTGCTTCTTTCTCTATGCAAAAAGTACAAATAAACGTGAAAAAATAACTGGCTGACCTTTACTGAGGGACAGATCTTCTCACCTGGGAGCGACCTCTCTAGCAGCACAGAAGCATGCATTTATTTAGCAATACTTCCCCAACCTGCCCTTCAGCCAGTTCCAACACACAGCTGACAGTGCCAAAACGTGCGTGGGGACCCACCCGCCCCATGTCCTGCTGCGGGGGCATTGCACGGAGCTGCGGGAGGCTGGGACAAGGCGTCACGCCTCGGCGCGATGGCAGAGCCGGCCTCAACGGGCAGGGGGTGGAAGCCCAGAGACACGAGGAGCCTCTGCAGTAACGCTGCCAGGTTGGCTCTTTGCACTCTGTGTGCTTTTATCTGCATGGACAGTGGCGGTGCCCCGCGTGCAGGCTCCTGTGTGACGCTGCAGGCCGCAGCTGACGGCTCGAGCTCCTGCACCGCGTTGCCATGGCAACGTGGCGTCTGCGGGTGCAGCTGCGGGCACGCTGCTGCTCTGCCTCGGCAAACGGGAAACGCTGCCAAAATTATTCATAGCTTGGAAATCGGAGAGGTGCAAACGCCCCAATGGTTTTCCCCCCACGATACACTGTTAATGGTTTTGGACTTGGCAATTTTCTTTAATTTTATTGGATGGCAAATCAGCCCAGCCTTACATTATGAAGGCAAGCAGGCCGTTCATTTCGTTCGTTTAGCTCTTGCAAAATAAAATTTGTAATTCAAAATAAATACGGGCATCTTTATAGGTTTATAATCATGCATTAGTAAGCTAATATCGCCAAACCGAAGGAAGCCAACACGAGCCAAGCCCCAGCCCCCTGGCAGAGGGGCCAGGCCCCGGCAGGTCCCCACCACGCGTCCCCGGCTTTGTGCAGCTCGGATGGAGCTGGCTGGGACGATGCACACGCACACTGCCCGGGCCAGTCCTGCTCCGTGGGCCTACCCCTTCCCCAGCTGTCAGCTCAGGCTTAACAAGGGAAAGAAGAAAACACATTTCAGCCCATGCTATGCTCCTAATGAAAAGCAGGACTCCACGCAGAAGATTCATTTTACAGAGCAAGCTTCAATTTTTTCTCCGTCCTTTCACCTTCAATTTTGTCTTCCCCACTCCAGTCCTATGAATGTTTTATTTATATCCTGTCACTTCCACCCTGTTGGAAGGCATTCTGTGAAATAAAATTGCTCTTTTTCCGAGACAGTCCAGTTAATAGATTCCCTTCGCATCCACGCTTCCCAGCAGCTGAACCTCCTCGGTGCACCGGCCGCCCGCAGAAGGCAGCAGCCCGAGCCACGGCCCTGCTGAACAGCAGAGTTCCTGCCCTCCAGGGAGAGCGAGGCCCACTGTCCCCCGCAGCTGGAAGCAGCATCTCCACACAACAGTCTGACATTGCTGAACACGCGACTCGGCGGTGCTCTCTGATTCCTCCAAGACATTTCTATGAAGCTGCGCACACATCAGAGCAAAGCCGCATCCGACCACGCTACGATACCACTGTATACAAACTTCAACTTCTTCATAAGGCCTGGTAACAGTTTCTGGAGAATTTGACTTCTCATAATTCTGCTGATGTCTTAGACCCTTTTGCCACGGTATTAATTTCTGGAGCATCTACTCAATGCAAACACTTGTTCTGTCCCCACAGCTACCTGGGAGCAGGCTCCACCCGAGGGACGAGGAAGGTCTCCATCAGTGGTATCTGTGTGGGGTGTGACAGCAGCCAAGGGCTCTTCTACGTGAGAGCAACCAGTGTGCAAAACCTCAAAGCCATCCCAGGAAAAGCACCTTGCTCCTCTAACAGGTGGAAGAACTGAACCGTGTCAGCAGCACTGCCCTCCCCATGCTAATTATGGCCGTCCTGGGTTTCCTCCATCGCTGTGACCCTGCCATAAGTCCAAAAAAAGTCAACGGGAATCTTTCTCTCAATGTCAGGGAAGTTTAACTGAGGGCTATTTGAAAACACGTTCCATATATTTGCATATAAAGTAAGATCTAATTCTGCTTGGAGACTTTCAGGGGGATTCAAAGTGCAAACTGGTGTCAGCAGAGCGCTGGGGCAGAAAAGGGCTCATCTTACTCATCTGATGTCTCTGTAAAGACCTTCAGAGAGCACAGCACTGATTATTAAAGCACACTGATACATATATAAAATGAAAGCAAGTCCGCTTTGCACTGACTTTTAAAATTATAATGTAATTATTATTTAAAATGGAGTATTTACATATTGCTTTTGCTACTTAGAACCAAACTTGCTCTTGCTGGGAGTGTCCTTCCTATTTCACATTATCACAGTGCTGCACACGGAGCGCGTGCCACAGCGCAGCTGGCTCTGGTTTGGGATCTAATGCTTGCATTCAAGTACAAAAGCGCTCTGCAATTCTAGCCAGTCAGTTACCTTGACTGGGTTCAGATTTATTTATTACCATCAGAATTATTTTACTTTCTAAACTTTAAATGTAAACAGAGTATTTTAGAGCTGCATAAAGAATGGTTGGAGTCAGAAGAGGACAAGTCATGGCATCAAAGCCTTCATCCCAGACCAGCTGTCTTCTGGAATTTAAACCATTGCAAATACAGGAAGATAACTCCTCGTTAAAAAGTTACACATTTTCCTTTTCCCTTAGGTACTTGAGGATGCATCTCTTTTGACGCAGTCTGAGTTCTGAGGAGCACCCAAGGGCAGAGAGAAGCGGAGCACGGTGGGCGTGCTGCAGGAGAAGCGGGGCAGCTTGCAGCAGGGCTGCTCTGCACGGGGCCCACGGAGCAGCCCCGAACCTATGGGTGCTGGATGCAGGGCCCGAGGAGCAGAGCTCCTGCACATCCCAGGGATGCTGGTGTCCATCCTGCAGCACAGCGCAGCCAGCAGGACTTGGGGCCAGAGAACCACATGCAAACTTCAGCATTTCCTGAAAGCAAGACTCTACTTTCTGTGACTTCAGCATCTTTCTGACCCTACAGCAAGGTCTGTCTCAACCCTCCCCGCTGCAGTCCCCGTTCCCAGTGCAGCAGAGGAGCCCGTCCTGCTCCCCCCCATGCAGGTCTGGTCCCAGCTCCGCGAGCGCTCAGAGCCAGGCGTGCAGCATCCCCGCAGCACCCCGCGGGTGTGGAACGCTTGGCAAGAGCACAGAAATGCTTCGTAATTTTTTTAGACAAATTGTTCACATTTTACAGGTGTGCACTAGTAGGTGTTAATTTTATCTATCATTCCTTCAGAGCTGTCCAAGTTTGCACCCAGTTAAGTAAATGACTTGAGCCATCCAAACCTTGTTGCTACTAATGTATCACAATTAGAACAAACTGTTGGCATGGCAACTGCTAAATCCATCACAGCTTATGCACGGAGGCAAGCTTGCTTCGTGGCTTATGCAATCCTTGAGTTTCCATGGCACGCAGATGGGCATTTATTGTTAGGTTAAACTGGGAAGGGGTAATCCCAGAATACAAGATGATTTCAGAGCTATTTATTTGAGACTTAATTACAAGAAGCCAATCATTGTAGGACCTGACAACTTCCAGTCATTCCACAGTCCCCCACGCTGGGGTGTGGTTAGGAGATGTCCATGCCTGTGAACCCAAATCACAGCACCAGGAAAGAGCTTCCTCTCCTAATTAGCAAAGAAGGCATTTATTTCATTATAGCAATAAACTGAATCTGTCTCATTTAACGCTGCAATGACAGCTTCTAGCAGTAGCCAAGCCACTTTCCAACACTATCCAACAAGGTGACACCACATCCTGTGCTGCTGAACAACAGCTCACAACTCCTCGTTACCAGCTCCACATTAACTCAGAAATTAACCCTGAAGCATCACACCGCAGCGATAACGCTACAAACCGCAGCAGCTCCACGGGGGCACTTACAGAGAACAGCCTGCAATACTGAAGGGTAAGAGTAACGCGAGTTTTAAGTCAAACCAGCTCACGTTTAACTAAGCCATGGTCTGACAAAAGTTAATGACCCACAGAGCCAGATCTACACGTATGCTTTATTAAATATGTTTTTGACTGGATAAAAGTAATTTATTTTAGGTGATGACATAGATTTACGTAGATAAACTTTAAGGTCCCTTCCAACCCAAGCCACCCCATGACTCTCCTTACTGCCGTTTCACAGCATACCTGCCTCCACACCTAACTGAGGTTTATTTACTGTCTTCTGCCCCTTACTACGTATCAAGAAATGAACGCTGAGGACCTGCCAGTTCCCTGATCTCCGCACGAAGAAGCCACAAGGCAGCTTGTGAGTACAAGGCTGAGCCGGTGAAAAACGAAACCTCCAGTCAGCGCAGGCAGGGCCGCGGCCCCGAGGGACGCACAGCATCAGGAGGAGGAATTTTCTGCCTGTGATTGCAATCAGATCAGGGCAGCACAGCTCCCCCGGGGAGGTTTGCTCTGACAACGGCTGCCTCCTCTCCTCGCCTCTCCTCCTGCACAGCCCGTGCTCAGCGGGTGCTGCCACCACGTCCAGCAGATGAGTTCATCTCCTCCTGGCCACCAGCCCGTTTATTTCCTCCCAGACCTTCATGCTCGGTGGCACGCAGCGGGCTGCGCCCTGCCCTGTGCAGGGTGCACGGTACAGCCCAGCGCTGGGTCCCGGCCTTCCTTCCCACCTGGAGTCATTAACAGATCCCATCCCCCAGTCAATTAAATGAGCTGCCACTACATTGATTTTGAAGTTCTGGAGAATCAAACCACTTGATCTTTCCACTTAAACTTCCCTGGTGCTCCAATTACGGTACCAGAGCAAACGTTACCCGCTTGCTGACACGGGCGCTGACAATGCCCTCTGCAGCTGGAACCACGCTTTGAGCGCTGACCTCCTTGCCTGCACTAATTGATTTTTCTGTTACTGCCTCCTAATGCAGTCTAGTTTTAAGCTGTTAAATGCATTTTACTCTCCAGTTTACTGCTGAAGTATTGTTGCTAGGTAAGTTTGTTAGCAGGATCTGTTCCACCACTAAAATGAGAGCTCTCTTGCCTTCAATTTTATTCAGCTATCTCCATTAAACATTCCAGGTTGCTCTGGTGTTGAAAATGCAAATCACAGAATAAGAGGAAGATGATAGCATATTGTTCATCTCGTATTTTGTCCTCCTACTCCCTCTACATTCTTTTAAGTAAATGTCTCTAAGCATAATCGAATGGAGACCTTGTGAACACGTGAGATGTTAAATGCACCATACGTACACTGAGTTGCTAGAGACACAGCATGAACATCACTTAATGAGCAGGACTGTGTGACTCAGGGACAGGGGCAGGGTGAAACCTGGGGTTTCCCGGCTCCAGCAGAAGGCGGTTAATGGCTGAATGGATTGCATTTAATGGGCAATTAGCAGTGCAAGAAAGACAGCTAGGGCTGAGCAAACAGCATCTTTGTAAATATGCGTTTCACCTCATTTCCCCACCCTGGATTGTGTCACCACAGACACTTCAGCCATTTAAAGGCCAAATGCCAACACAGATGAATAATCTGGTGGTAAAGTGCCTGGCATCATTAACTGCAGAGCACTGAAGCTGAAAAACCCTTCACACAACCTTGGCAATTAGGGAGGTCAACAAGGCTCTCCTGCCTGACCCTATCCACACGGGTTTGGCTGGGGAGTTTCTGCCAGAAAAGGGACCTTGTCTTGTGGATAGTGCTTCATCCCATCAGAGCTCGCAGGGTAAGTTCCAGGCGCTGACTGCCCTTTGCCTACCTCCACCATTCCATTTGGGAAGGAAAACATCGGGATCGCCAGTCACTGCCACCATACAAAGATGGGCACGTTAGCAACAGGAAAGTTTAGGGTGGAAACAACTGTTTAGGCAGAGGCAGACTAAGCCCCTCCTCTACGAGATGCTTTGCGTTGCCATTAGGTATCAGCCCTCCAACGATGGCCCCAGGCACTGCTTCTGGAGCTGCCCGCAGAGCCTGGGGGCCGGTGGCAGCTCGGTGGGGCTGCAGCACCAGGAGGGCAGGGGACAAGGACGGGGACAGCACGGGCTGAGCAGCACGGCCAGGAGGGAGCCTCGCTGCCCGTGTCTGTGAGGGATGTGAACACACATCGAAAAAAGCCATTGTTTCAAAATGCAGAAGTATAAACGCGCTCCAAATCACTTCTGACGGCGTACACTTGGGACACAATTTCTGCCCGAGTCTACAAGGTCTCCTTGTTGTTTCTCTTTAACCTTCTAAGTTTATGCCTCAAAGACAAAATGCAAGGCAATTGCTTTGACCGAGTACCATAATTTCTACTTTTATTATTATTACATGCCTGCTTAAGCCATTTGAAACAACAAATAAATCCTTCAGGTCAATATTTTCACAAGCATTTCTTACGTATAGTGAAACCTATTTTTTGCTTTGCATTGAAGTGGCCTCGCTAGACTGAAAATGTGCTTTCAAGAAGAGCTGTTTGCTTCCCCTGCAAGCCCAGCTATATTTAGTCACTGGTGTGCACAGAGGACCTGACATTTCTGTGTTAGAGGATTCCACTCAACACACTGCAGCAACCCTCCCGAGCAGCGGAGGCTCTGCTCGGCGCCGGGGGCATCTCCTCACAGCCCCCGTAACTTGGGACTGAGCTGAATTCAGCCGAGCCGTTGGGCCTTCTGCTGCCGTTCTGTTTGTTTATTCCAAAATGAACAGAAGGAAAACAGCTCTGAATGTGTCACCCAAGCAAGGGCAGCAGGCGAGGCTCCTCCCGCGCCTGGCTGACAAGGGTCCTTGATTGAGCACCCCTGCTTTCATAACCCCTCCACGCGCAGCGACAAAAGTCCTTAAGGACCCATTCTTCCTGCTGAAATGCTTTGACTCCTGCGTACAAGTTCAGCAAGAAAATTGAGAAACATCTGCATAGCTTATGTTGTATTGAATAAGCCCGTCATGGTTTTCTTTTTGTTCCTGGATGAGCTTGGAATCAGCAACCATTATTTCTTACTCAAAATAACATTATTCTGTTTCTACAATACCCGTGGGGTTCAGAAACTGGTTATGATCTGCTCTCACAAAGTGATACTTCAGCCCCTAGCGTTTGGCTCACAATGCCAGCCATGATCTACAGGATTTTTCTGAAAAGATGATTAACTCTTGATCAAACAAAGGGGCCTTAATGGGAACTGAGGGTTCCTACAGCAGAAGTCAAACTGCACTAACACAGATCTAGCAGAACGCATCCCCTCTGGCCAACTGGTGTGAAGAAATCCTGGAGCTCAGCATGGAATGACCTTTAAACATGGTCCAAAATCATCCGCGGATACTCTGAAACAGAACTCCCCAAAGATGCCCACGGGAAGACACTTCGGGGTATAGGACTACACCAACACCTCAGGGGAACCACAGCATCTTTGCCATGTGCTTTTCTTAAGTTCCACATTCACAGCAAATTCAAAATAACCATTTGGATGCACTAACACAAACTGAAACAATTTGTAAACACATTCAGATAAATGCATCTCCCCTGTTCTGAGGAAATGAGATACTTGCACCATCACTTCCCTGTGAGCCAACCCTGAGGAGCTGTTCCACAGCTGTACAGGGGGCCCTGACTTGTACGCCTGGCTGCCTTGAGGCACACGGTGCTGCGGGTGCTGTCCATGAGCCACAGAATCACGAAGGCTGGAAAAGCCCTCTCAGATCCCCAAGTCCAGCCCCAGCCCATCCCACTATGTCCACTGAGCGCGTCCCCAAGTGCCACATCTCTATGGTTCCAAACATCCCCAGGGATGGTGACTCCAGTACTTCCCTGGGCAGCTGTGCCAGTGCTGAGCGCTCTTTTGGAGAGTAATTTCTTCCTAACATCCAACCTGACCCTCTCCATGCACAGCCTGAAGCAGGGCTGTGCAGGACCCAGCTCCCGGCATCCAGCAGGCAGCAAGAACCCCCCAGCGCCACAGAGCAGCTGTGTGGTCAAGGCAACAGCTCTGCGGGAGAGATTATGTTGTCAGTGCAAGTGAGTTTGACATTGCAGAGATATCAAAGCACAAGCAAAGAGAAAAGTTTTGTCAACAAAGTAATTGCTCTGCTGGACTCAATGGAGCCGCAATTATTCCTCGCTGAGGTGTTGTCAGTTTGTACTGCAGATAGAAACTGTTGCATAACACAGATATGGGCATATGCAGAGATTGCTTTTCATATGTAAAACTCTCCTGGCAGCTTTACATTTTCTATGAAAAAAAGAAAAGGACCCAAAAAAGTACATGTCGACACCATGCATTAAACACCCACATGCTTTTCCCTTTCAAAATTATGTTGCTTTTTAGCCCCAGTCTGTTAAACACGCACTAGAAACCACAGAGCAAGAAGGTACTCTTCTTCTACACTTTCCCATGGCACTTTTTGGAAACAAAGCCAGTGCCCACCCAAGCTCACAGCACGTGCAGCACCCAGTGCCCACCCCACGGAGCAGAGCCGGGCAGGGTGGGGACATGGGGGGGCCTCAGCCACGGGGTGCTGGGAGAGCCCAGGCCTGTCATGCCGTATGGCCCACGGTCCTGGAGCAAAGCCCCTCGCAGACTGAGGAGCAGCTGGGTCTGGCTCCCCGCTTCAATAGCCCAGAGAGCACTTCAGCTGCTCCAGGCCACGCCAGTGGTGTGGAACAAAGGTTCTCCCAGATGCCAGTGAAATATTAATTCCTGGTTTTGCCCCAGAACCTCCCCCTGCAGCACTGTACTTGCAGCAGCCGCCCTGCCACGAGCCGGTCGCATGAAACTGGAGCTGCTCCTCGAGGCGAGGCTGCTCCCACCTCTGTTCCGTTTTGGTTCCCTCTGGTGGCCCCAGGCAGCAGCCCTGCAGCCCTGCACAGAGCGGGGCAGTGGTGACCACCGGCACTGGGGCAGGGGCCTTCCTTCCCCTCCAAACACATGCTCCTTCCTGGCTGCCATCCACTTCTCCATCCTCCGAATCAGGTTTTTTTCTGTTCTCATCACAGAAGGGAAAAGGCTAGAATTATCACAGCGAAGAGATCCCTCACTTTCCACCCCAGACATCAAAGCAGCACGCTCGCAGGCTTCAAAGAGTCCCTCGGTGACGGCAGCAGCACCGCGGGGCTGCTAACTTCAAGTAATTTCTGCTCAGATGAATACATCTCCGCTACGAGGCAGCCACACGCAAGTCTAAAGGTAGTCTTATTACTCCATTATGAAGATACCCGTTACAATAATTGAAAATATCACAAAATGAATGGATTGTTAATTGTCTTTTAGCATTCATCTATACATTTTCCTGCAAGGCCGTTACTGCAGGAGCACAGCGAGCCCCGCTTCCACCCAGCCGACGGCTGGCAGCATCCCTGCGCTGCGGCGCACGCCCTCCTCCTTAGGTAATTATGTGGAACATGATTGTGGCCTTGGGCTCTGCCTGTTCAGTGTTTTCAATTAGATTTTACTACAAAAGTACATATTAACATTAAAGGAGCATTACAATGCAGCAAATGTGATAAAACAGATCAATGGTGGATGTACCTTCTGCTTCTGTTGTTCCAAGAATCATAATTGCCATTAATTCATGGCCTTCTGAGGAGGATCTAATTGCTCTAATCATCCCTTATTTCACCCACAGTGTGCACTTTTTCTGTTCCCCAGCTTTAAACACCTGCCTTGAAAACCCTGGCAGCACAGCGTGGTTCCACCACAGCCGTGGCTGAGCCTCCCTGCTGCTGAGCACGGGAGGGCTCCAGGGCTGGAACTTCTGGGAGATCCCCGGCCTGCAGCGTGGTGCAGCACAGTGGGCACGAGTGCTTTTGAACACGTTTATCACCACATTTCTGCCTTCTTCCCATCACTGAAGATGCCTCTGAAGAGCACAGGTGTTAGCTCCCTCATCCTGGCCAAGTCCTGGGTGATGATTTTCTGCTGTTTGTGCTCCCCGAGCTTCCCCACTTGATGCTGCCATGCACGTGGCTAACACAGCCCTGGGGGGCACTCAGCACACCCCGAGCTGGACAACGTACAGAGTTACAGGCAGCTGCCCGCCTTGAGCCGGGTGCTGCTGGAGCTGCTGGGTGCAGTGCTCCAGTTAATAATGTCAGTGCAGTTTGTAACTCCGTCCGCTGACTGCTCCCGGGCTGCTCCCCGCACCAGGAACTGCTATCGCTGCACTACTGCATCACGTCCAAAACCTCTGCCTGGCTGCACATCACACAAATTACAGTTGGATAAAAATCCAGAGTCATGATGCAGCTCCAGAAATAAGTGAAAATTCAGGCTTTTAAAGTTCCATGTTTAAGATTTTTGATCTGCTCAAGGAAACCTAACTTCTGAAACTCTGTAGACACTTAGGGGCAATCACAAGCTCTTAAACACATTTTTCCAGCAGTGGACATCTTCCTGATAGCAACACAGGCCGCCAGGGTAAGTTTTTGATAAGGATCATCACTAAAAGCCCCCAGTGGATAATCACTTCATTTCTAGATTTCAAAGAAGGTTTCATTTTCTCTCCACTGAAGGGAAGCAGTCGGCACCCATCGCACGTGGCCCAGGGGACCGCGCGGCCCGGGCAGCTGCAGGAGGTCGGGCTCACCTCAGGACGGTGCCAAGACCACCACAGCCCATGGAGTTCTCAGACACGGTCCTGGGGCTGGAGAAAGCCCCACGGAGCTTCCTCAGACTGATGCTGGGTGAAATGAAGCACTTCAGCATCTGAGCACGCAGACCCTAACGGCTCCTGACCACAGCACAGCAGTGGGGGAACTCAGAGGCAGAACGATGAGGGAAATTCATATTTGTGGTTAAAAGGTATAAGCAGCAACTATTACCAGAACCAGCCTTCATTTCTGTTCTGAAATGCAGGGGCATGATAAAGAATAAATTGTTAGCATTACTCAAGACCACTCATTTAAAGGGTTACAAATGACATTCTGTAAAAGAAAGCTGCAGCTCACGGCTCTGTGTGCCCCCAAACACGGGAGATCCAGCAGCACGCTCTGAACGAGCCCCAAAGCCTGATTTTCTCAGCCACCCAACAGTATAAAACTCCAGCAAACGTTGCACTGAAATCCCCGTAACTCCAAAATCCACATGTGTACAGTTGCTATGGCAACTGCCATCTCGAGCCTTCCCGGGGGAGAAAATAAGCGCGCGTCCTACCTGGTTAATGGGTATTTGCATTACCAAGAATTGAAGGGTAACTTTGTTTCACCAAAAAATAGAACAAGTACTGAAGTGCTACTGTGCTAATGTGATATTATTTAATCTGAATAAGAATCCACTTTGCTTGTGCCTTGAAATTATAGTATTTACGTAACACTCAGCACGCTAAGCAGAAGTGTTGCTGCCAAATATACCTGACTTACACTGCTTATTAATTGAACAAAAGGACCATTAAAAAACAGAGAAATGTGAAGGAAGGTGGAAGAGAAGGTGGGATTAAGGACTTCAGATTTCATAGTGGCTGTATTACAATTTAAAAAAAAAAAAGCCAAAGGTTAATGCAATCTGGATTCAAAAATAAGCTGATGGAAAGCAGAGAGCGCGTGGCCAATGTTTCCCCATTTTTCTTCATTTCAGGATGAATAAAGCTCCCAAGCCAGAACTCCACACAGGCTGAGACACCATCATCACTCACTCAGAGTCATGATTATAACTTTTTTTTTTATGTGAAAAAAGTCCTCAAAATACTTCAAGAAGAAATCCCTCCTGGAGCATATATCCAGGAGCACGTTGACAGTTACTGCTGGGCTGGAGATGTATCCAGAAATTTATTAATTTAATCTCAGCAATTACTAAATAAAAGTAATCACAGCTACTGGGCAATAAAGTCTCTGCAAAGCATAGAAACGATGACATATCCCTCATATTAGTTCTATGACATAATTTGAGAAAACAAGGTCTTAGGGGAACACTCGGCATCCACAGCTACATCTGCACGTAGCTACCGAGCACAGGAACGGGCTTCAGACCTCTGGAGATGGCGATTTCTTTTAATCTAACAGTTACACACCCGGCAAGTTTCCAAGCAGCATTTCTTCTTCAAAGCAGGCAGGGTGCAGGCAGTGCAGAGCTGCACCCATCCACAGCCCAGACGCGGCGCTGGGCTCTGGGCGCGCGCCGAGCCCGAGCGGACGCTGCCGTGCCTGCTGCACCCAGCTGATGGATGCTCAGGTTTGCCATTAAGGGATCTAATTTTTCAATATTACAGCCTAGGGATTCAGGAAATTTAATTTAAGCAACGGTACATATACATGGCAATACTAAATTACCTCAGGAGAAAAAAATAGCTCCTGATCTCAGACCTGCATAATCAGAGCTGAACATGGTGAGAAATGAGGGAGAAGGAGGTGGGAGAAGACAACCCTGACCCTGTGCTGTTCGACAGAGCCTCAGGCAGCTCCTCCCGCCCCGTTACACGCCTCACAGCACCAGCCGCAGCACAGGGAAAAAGTAAAGCGGTGCTAAACAAGGGTTGGAAAGCACTGTTTTCTTAACCATAAACTGGCTTTTATGAACAGAGAAAGCGAGGCAGTATTTTAAGAACTCTTCCTATCACATTGATTTAACTACAGATGCTTTTCCCCTCCGCTGTATTTTTCTTTGTTTTTGCCACGAAAGCATTGCCGCTGGTAACCCTCACTGTGCAAGCCTTAAAAACATTTACTGTAAGGGAGAGCACCAACCAAGCAGCAGCGACCGCTGCCAAGGGGCCGTCCAGGTGGGCTGCAGGCTGCCGTGCTGCTGCTTCGTGACCCCCTGTAAAAACCTGAACGCCATCCAAAAACATGAAGGGAAACCAAGAACCTGCGAGACGTGGTGGTGTCAGGTGTGTGCCCCACGGCACTGCCGGGCACGTGGCACAGCACAGGCTGTCCCGTGGGGACGGGGCACGGCCACGTGGCCCCACACAGACCCCACCGCAGTGCCCATCTCTGGGGCTGGGCCAGGCGGGTAGGAGGCAATGGAGGGAGCATCCACTGCTGGCCCAACCGCAGCGGTGGGGCTGGGGGACACGCAGCTCGCAGGGCTCCTCCCGCCATCCCCTCACCTCCGTGCTCCAGCATCCCCAGCACTGACTGGGCCGCGCTCCGCCCGCCCGCCCAGGGCAGCCCCTGCTCTTCCCAAGTGCTGCTCTGCATTGATCCCACCACAGAACTCGGGCTCCTGTAACTGGCTTAGCAGCTCTCTGAGGCCACGTTGCTTCTGTAAGATACCCACACAGCCACTGAGAATTTAAGACAGTTCTGTTGTCAGAAACAATCATGGCAGGAGCACAACGGCAGCGTTTGGGTGGCACAGGCCCTCCCTGGGACACAGGATGCACAGCGAGCAGCACCAGGCACCAAGGACACTGTGTGAGGGTGGGCACTGCCCTCAGCCCAGAGCCCCTGGAGGTGACAGCCTGTGCCCCTGGGGCTGCTCAGAGCACAGCGGGAGGGACCCGGCCCCGCAGCGACCCGCTGGCTCCACGTGCAGTGCTCTGCGCCCAGGGGAGGATCCCTCTGAGCAGAGACAGGACGTGATTCCTGCGTCCTCCAGCAAAGGCACAGCAGCATTGCAGAACACGTACCAATAGCTCTAAGGAAAGCATACAAAAAGAAAAATCCACCCCAAAACCCAGCGAGCAACAGAGCGGCAGCAGGGAGCGAGGATGTGGGGCACTGTGCAAGGAGCTGAGCTGCACCCACCGGGATGCAGCACCAACCGGGCCCACACATCGAAACAGCAGGGGTTCTGGAGCTCTAATGGCAGCCAAAGAAATCGTCTGAGCAAACGCAAGCTGTGAACTCGCTTTTCCCCTATGCTGCCTCCCATACACACCCAGAGGGTCTGACACCCATCCTGCAGTGCTGGCCAACACCTGGCCTTCCCCAGCCATGCACCCTCCTCTCTGCTGCAGCTCTGCCAGAGTTATTTGCCTGTGATGAATTACTTGCAGCATACTTCAGGTTTGTTTTTTTTTTTCCCTACACTGAACAAGAGAGGTATATTTAATATGCTTTCTACCAAACAACATTATGCTTGTATTTATTGATAAAATAAAATACATCCATACAATGAAAATCACGGCATTATATATAACACCATTTCTCAGCTTAAAAGATTGCGCCGCATGAGATTTTCAGCAGGTGCAATTTCCATTTCGGCAAAGACTTGTGTGGCTAAGCTTATGCACAATATTTTCCAGAGAAAATATCTGACAGGAAATCATTAGCAATCACAAAAAAGTACAATACCCACCCCCTGCCAAAAA
>WBMW01001135.1:2190677-2285022 GCA_013396635.1 Penelope pileata | reverse complement strand
AGGGGAGGAAGGAAAAAACAGAATCTAATGCACGGCATTATTGGGGTTGGAACTAGACTGTCTTTGAGGTTCCTTCCAACCCAAGCCATTCCATGATTACGAGGATATTTATGCATCAGATTTCAGCTTCACACAGAGAAGCCGACAGCTCACTGTGAGACCACCCCCAAATGCCTTAATCAAGTAATGCTCCCACTGATTTCAATCGGAGCTTTGCCTCAGTGAGGAGGTGATGGATGAGTGTTTAATTGCACTATAGATCAACTTGAAATCACCAGCAGCTACCCCAGGTTGCCCGAGAGGAACAGCCATCAGGCAGAGTTTACGCTGTAAGAAGTGCCAGCACTTTGAGAACTTTCATTGGGAATGGGAGGAAAAGATTTGACCAACATGATCATGTAGAATGACCTCTTTTCAGCCCAGCTACTCGTTCGCACGGCACCAACCACAGGCAATCTGCCTGTGTCTGCCTGGCACTGAAACTGGAACAACACCTACCAGCCTGCGAGCACCGGTTCAGCAAAGGGGACTGGGAGCAGGGTGGGTGAGCCACCCAGGAGAACCCACAAAGCACAGATGTCAGCCTGAGGAGTTGTCCCACTGCTCACAGCCTGCGCTTCTGCCTGCTCCTGGTGCTTCTGTGGTCGTACAGAAGGAGATAAAACGCTGCTTAATTAAAGGAGTGATTTACAGCTTGTCTGGCTCCTAACTGGGACAATGAAAGCAGGTTATGAGCATAGTAGCCTGGCCTATTTTAAGCATTTTATGCCCTTTGGCATAAGACTGCACGTCCTTTAGTGTCACAGCCTTAGACAAAGCACAGCTGGAGAAGCCATTGAGCACGGCCACCCCGCACGCGCCGTGCAGCCCTCCATGGACCGCAGCACTCGGCACCGCGGTGCGAAAGAGATGAAAGGTTTCATTTCAAAGAGAGGTGGCCCAGTTACAGACTCATGTAAGAGAATCTTCAGTATTTTACAGTTCTGCGGGGAAGTGCCTAAGCAAAGTTCCCTTCGATCACAGATTTTTGCTTTCTTCTGGTTTTAGGATGGTTGGACATGTTGGCACGTATCTTATTGCAAATATACCCATGTTGCACCTAGAATAAAATAGGAAACTTAGAAGTAATGAGGCATGCAATAAATAACTAGATAAGGGAACCTCGCTCCTGAAAAAGGTGGCTAAAGTGGTCCCACAACCCCCCACTGCTCCCACCCCAGGACCTCCAGGCGGCAGCGAATGCAGCAGCACACGCTAAATAGGACGGGGGAAGCTCTGCATCCGGCAAAAGGAAGCCACGGCAGAGCGAGATGAAAGCCAAGGCAGCAGCACATGCTGGTTTCAGTACGTGCCCAAGGACTCTAACAGACCTTCCCTGGGCATTTGAAGATCTGTATTTGCTCCATGGCTGTCCTAGAAATTGAGACTAAAGGGATTCATTGTGCAGGATGATGAAGATCCTTCAATCTGAAGTACCAAAGCACCTAAAAAATACCTTGATATCGGGTCAAAGTAATTGCTCAGTATTTAAGTGAACAGTTGAAATAAAATGTTTCTTTCTAATATGCTCATAATACTCAGAAATTGTCAAGTTTAAGTCCCAAATAAGACGAGATGACAGTGACATCTAGAAGCAAATCCAGGAATTCTGAATTTTCTCCCATAAACTCATTTTGAGTTATTTTTCATGGCACAGCTATGAGCTGACCTTACCCAGGTTTTGAGAAAAGGATTATCCCTTGATGTTTATTTATCTCTGCTTATGAGCTAATAACTTCTTTCTCTGTTATTTACAGTTGTGAAAAAGGAATACATTGGCCAAATCTGATCTATTACTTTCAAAATGGAAAGGGTAATAACCAGAGATGCACCAAATGGCAGGTGTGTAATTTGGATAGCATTTATCTTGAAGTGCCTGCCAACTCAAAATGCCTTCGTTTATTTATCCTACTAATTTCCAAGCTGATTCAAAGACCAGTATTTGCTAGTCAAATTATTTGGTCCTGGTCTTCCCTTTTGAAAGGATCAGCATGAATTGTACAGTAATTTGCTCATCATGGCTAGTGTGCATGGCATAGCGACACGCAGGCTGGGGAAGCAAGATGAAAGAAGTACAAAATTCTGAGTGAAACTCAGCACCTAACTTCTTTAGGCCCTAATTAGATTACTGCAGCACTATTAATGCTATTAAATCTTCTTGCTCTGGCTATACTCTGTCAATTGGTCCCAACCACTGTAGTTGGTGCGCAGAAAATTGGGGCTGGCTGATGGGACTGATTATCCTTCACTTGGGGGCCACGCTTCCATCAAGGCTGCAGTCACGTCATGATGAAACAGGGCTGGGGAAGGAAGAGGAAAGGGAGGTGGCAGGTGGCAGGCAGTCACTGCAGGGCGATGGCGTGGGACGTGCTACTGCTCTGGAAATCACATGGGAGGCTGGGTTGGTCAGGGTGTGCAGGGAGGACAAACTGGCACAACACAAGCAGGAGGCTAAGCTGGCATCCAAAACAAACAGAAGCAGGGTGAAAATGAAGATCACTCCATAGATTTAATGTCTAAATAATAGGAATAAAAATATGGGCTCTCCAACTGCATCAATACTGGTGCTGTCTTCCTGCAGTTCCACTAAAATTCTGCAAATAAATTCAGAGCTTAATCTCCTGCACTAACCGTGGCAAGTTAAGAAATGTTGTGCCTCATCTCATTTTTGCAGACTAAATCAGAAATAACCAACACCTTGCATTTCTCCCCCCTCCATACCCTTCTCACCTCTCTGACAAGTGAGCAAAGTGGCTGGGAGCGACCCCTCACCCCCCCCCAGCAGAGCACCTGCCTCTGGGGTGCATCCTTCGGGCACAGGGGCTCTCCCTCCCCACCCCTCCCCAGGAATACAGAAATGCATTATAGCTGCAGAGGCATCCCAAACAGAGGAGAAGAGCCTGTGCTGCCTTTCCAGTCATATTTCTGAAAGAAAAATGAGCCAACTTGGCTTTTGCTGAGTGAGGTGGAAGTCCATACTGCGTATTGCGCTCCACCAGCCTGTCTGAAAGACAGGCAGTGCAAGAATGGAACAAAATATCTAATTACAGGCACTATTTCTAGCTGCTAGTGGGAGCTGGATGCTCAGATGCCACATTTAATGGTCAAACACACATCCTCCATGTCATTAAAAGGTACAATTAACAAATAAACAAGGTTGTTCCACGGGAATCACTTACAGCAGCATTTTCATATTAAAAGTACATTTTCAGATCAGCAGAAGGAGAAACAAACAAACAATAAAAACAAAGCAAATAAAATGTGAGGAAAAGCCTTGTTTAAGTGCAGGCTAAAGATACTTCTCAGTTCTTTATTTGGGCCATTATTGCCTACCACGCAAATGATGAGCCTGAGACACATTACCGTGCACACTGTATATCCAATATCGCAGTCTTGTCGCAAACCACATCAATTTTCTATGAAAGTCAGTATTCAGGGACATTTTAAAAATGATTCTTTTTGACCCACTCAATGCACGCACTCCTTTGGGAACCTTTGTAATTTGCTTAACTGCTGCAAATTCTAATGACTGTTCACATGGTCCTGGCATGGGCAGAGATTCTGAAAACCCTTTATGGAATTCCTTTCCTCTAAAGAAAACAAGAGCAATACTATGCAACCATCCTAATTACGTTCTGCTATCCTTGGCACTTGCATCTGTACGTTTCAAAATTTCATTTTACAAAACACAGCTGGATTATGTTTTACAAGAATAGCATTAAGACAGTAGTTCCTCTATCTGTTAACGCAACACCCTAAAAAGATGACAACAACGACAAAAGAGCAGCTGGAAGCTCCTCCAGGATGTCACTGGGTTTAATGGCACTCAAGGCTCCAGTTGTGTCCCAGAGACCATCTCAGGACCTTCCAAACAGCCACAGCTCCTGTGAGCTGGCCTGCAGCTGCTGTGCAGAGCCCCTCTCCCACCTTCAACACCGCAGGGCTCACTACAGCTGCAGGGGCCAATCCCACGCTGGGGCCTGTGGGCATTACTCACAAAAAACTGCAGGGAAAACCAAAATAAAACTATGAATGCGTTTTCCCTGCCCTGTCATTTCCTCTGCTATGCTGGGAAGTTTCATGTTCCAGAATCTTGTTCTTCTCAGCCAATACCATGAAGGAATAATAAAAAGCAAATGATCAAAAAAAAAAAATTCCAAATCAAGCAAAACCAACCAACCAACAACAAAAAAACAAAGCCATCAAAATCTTAACTGCTAAAAAAATACACAAGAAAAAAAAGTTGATGTTTTGTGCACTCATTGTCTCATTGCCAATAGCAACTCATTGGGACAGGCCTCCCCAAAACCGCGTGCAGGTCTCAATCCGCTGCCTTACAGAGCTCTCTCAGGTGTGAGCTTCCCACTGCCTCCATGGCCTCAAGGACTAACAACAACACCCATTTTGCAAAAGAAAAGACAGATCTCAGACGTGTTTGACCTCGAAGCAGAAGTTCAGTCCCTATTTACGTGACTCCCCTCAGCCCCTGTGCTGTCTCCATGTGCATCCCTCTGCACAGCCGCTGCCTGCTGGGTTCACTGCCCCTGGCACAGCCCCTGCCAGCCCTCAAGGACAGGGCAAGCCCTGTGGGATGGGATGGGTGGGAGAAAGGGAACGTTTGGCTCGTTCAAGATCTAAGGCAAAGCAGAGCCAAAGCTGGTGCAGCCAAAGGATTACCTGGGGGCTCCCTCCCGTGCTCTGAACTGTGCTTTGTGGGATTTCCTCTGCAGCCTGTAAGGAACTGAAAGCTACCATACACAAAAGCACATCGGCTGCAGCTTCAGAGAGCTTCCTGGCATAGCTGCTACTGCCAACTTTGAAGTATGTCTAGTTAAAATGAAACAAAGCCAAAGCAAGGTTCTTTCACTCAGTGCAAGTCCGGCAAGATCCCAGTGGGTCTAACAAGGAAGCTGAGATTTCCACCCGATTCCCTGGCAGGTGTGTGCAGAACACCGTGCCCGCTGCCGGACAGCCACGGTGCCCAGGAGCCTCTCTGAATGCAACAAAACATCTGTCACTGACAGCATCTCTGATTTCAGGTATCAAAGAACACTGGGTCCTCAACGACACACAAGCTGACACTACTCCTGCCAACAGCAACCAAACCTGTTAATTATCCACAGAAATCCCAGCAAAATATTCGCTCTTGAATATATCTGCTGACAAAACCACACACAACTTGCAAAAGGATTTAAGAAGTGACATGTAGGAGCAAAATCATCCCATTTTAAAAATGCAGTTAGCTATTTTTGATCTATTTCTTACCTTACTCTCAGAGCACGTCTGGCTGCCTACAGGCTCCTGGACGTTTAGGAGAAGAACACAAGATGAGGCAAATTCTGAAGTTAAGAAGTTGTCTGATATGCTTTTTTCCCCCATTCTAGCTTTTATGAGTTCCTTATCTTTTATCCTAATCTTGAAAAGACATGTGCTATGTCTTAGATACTCACTCAGTCTGGTTTCCCTTAGCATTTATGTCCTTGCAAACATTTTACCCTGTGACATTCTTAGACCTGGAGAAAATTACACCAATGCTCAGAGTTGCCAAAAGCTGATAGAGCTTAATTCACTTGGCCTTGCCTAAGGTAGCGCAGCTCGTGCAGCATGCATTACCACCTAGGCAAAATGGGTCAATAACAGAAGAAATGACATTTCACACCTTTAATTCCAAGTCTGAGTTAGTTTTCAAAGTGTAAGATTTAACTATTGCCTTCCTAATTTTATGCAGTAAAAAATTAAATGGAAAGCTCAAATCACTGAATAAACTTGTACTTAAATAAATAAATACAGGTTTTGTGATTTCCAAGTATGGCAAGTAAGAGCCAGGCAAGGGTCCTCACTGAGCTGGGAAGGGGTCCTCACCAGCCTGAGCCCCTCTCGGTGTGGGTCGTTCCCTGACTCTGCGGATGGAGGTGACCAGGGGTTGCACTCGTGCTGTTACGCTGTCCATGGCAACCTTATCAGGGCCCCCTAGAGCCTGACTTCTCTCCATTTCTCCATACCAAAACCAGATGCCCCGGCAGCACTTCTGACTCTTGTTTAGCTCTCTGCTGCGATACAGACTGGGCACTGCTGGATTCCTGTGGGTACCAGCACGTACTTTGGGATTTTGTCCTCACCTGAGCAGAATTTATTTCCAGCAGCACCTAAGCCTAACACACCAGAACCGCCTGCGGTCCCGCAGCCTTCAGCACACCTCAGACACCCAGCCGGGGGCTGAGGAACGGCACACGGCCACTCAGTGGGCCAAGGCCTCGGGAAACTCCCTTCCTGTTGGCTGAGAGAAAATTAATTCTGCCAGTTACAGTAACTGAAGGTGTGAGGGCTGGTCATGGTTGACACGAGCAATGCAAGACCACAGAACCTAACAACAACAGAACACCCAACATCTGTGATTACTGCCTACATTGGGGCTACTGACACGCTGGCGGGGCAGCTCCTCACCAGCCATGGGTTTGGATGTCTGTCAGCAGCGCTGGGGCAGGTGCTCACCTCTGCTGCTGTGACGGGGCCACGTGCACTTTGGCTGCTGGCAGAACAGGGGCTGAGCCCAGAGACACCCAGCTCCAGGGGAAGGGGAGAGCAGGCTGCTGGCCCTGGGGAGGGCTCTGCCGACAGCAGCATTTCCTCTGGGAAATGACTCCCGCACTGCCAGGCACCTGCGGCCTGCGAGCGAGGCTGCGGGCAGGAGCTGCTGCCCGGCTCCGTCGTGCAGTGCTGAAAGGCAGGGGAGAAACAGCACCGGGGTGGAAAAACAGAGTGAAAACGCCACAGAGAAGAGCTGCAGGCAGGCTTACCTCATCTCAGTGAGGTGCAGATGGCTGAAGAAGCTCTCCAGACTTACTTTTTTTGTACCATAACTCTAGTTATTTTGGGGCGCAACAGTTTTTCAAAAGAGCGCCTCGAGAAAATACAGCATGCCTTTCATTTAAGTGCTGCGGAACAGGGCCCCACTTCAGGATCAGAGTTCAAGGCAGCTTCAGTTCCTGGGGAATGGCACAGAGCACAGAACGTTTCTGTGAGGAACTTCCCAGCTGAAGCCCCTTCCTGAGAAGGTTACGAGGCTGAAATAACTCGTATTTTGTTGGCTGTCAGAAAGCCAGCTATTTCTGGGTGCAATCGCATCTCCGTGTATGTCAATATACTGTCATGTACAGTTAATTACATTTAAGGATTAGCCAATTTCATTAAAAATGTAAACTGTGGTAATTTTTAAAAGCAGCCACCTCAGCTGAAAGCCTAAGGCTCTGCAGTGACAAACGAAAACAAAACAGTCATCATACTTAATTTTTGATAACACCTTGACCTCATTTGCTGACTCGGTTTGATGGGACTGCTGACACCTGGCACTGCCCAGCCCCTCGCCAGCTGCCCGGCCCCGGGCTGCCCCGCGGACCTGTCATCCTAGTACCAGGCACTCACGGCAGCCCCTAACAGCGATGGGGAATGACAGTACAAGGGCCAATTATGTGACAATAGCTGAAATGAGACAGGAAATTGATACCAATTTTTATCCATCCTATCAAAATCTTCAAACCACAATTTTAAGCTCACTCAGACGTTGCAAGCCAACAGAAGTCTTTGGGATTCTGTATGACAAAGGTCTGTGCATGCATATCCACCCATCCACGTACATGCACAGCAATGCATTTGAAGACACTTTTTATATTCATTTGCAAATTGGTTTTGCAGTTATGCATTATGTGCGTGCAGGAGCTGGTGCTGATAGCGCAATCAAAACTGTGCTTTCAGTTGCACACAACTTCACTAAGGTGAAATTGCTTAAGCCGAAGTTTTTTAGGCTAGGAGAGGGCAACCTACTGTTTTTAAATTTCAGATAAACTACTTAAAAACATGAGGTCGAATACATTATTTTAAAAATGTCTGAAAAGCCCCCAAACTAACCTAAGATCATTGTGGTGGAACTCTCACCCCTTGCTATTTGATGCAACAACTTCCAAGTGGCTGCAACGTGCCCTTCTGCTCCCCTCCCACCCGCAGGTGAGATCCCAGGCTTCCAAAACACTCAAATTTCTGTGTGCTCCAGAAAGACGTATCTTCTGCTGTAAAATATTCTGCAAAATTCACCTGCTCTGAACATGCTCTACCCCAAGGAAAAACAAAAACCAAAAAGCAATGCACAGAGATCTGAACACGTTACTTTAGAAAAATGCCATCTGTTGGCAGAACGTTGCTGAGCACCAGACTCCACTGAACAGCTCCTTGGGTCCAGTTGCCGTTCTGCATATTTTACCAAAAGTGTCAGGTACACATAGGTCTCTTGCCAGAAGATTAGACATTTAATTATTCTTTTCACTAGCTTGCTATTCATAACATTTATTTTCAAATTCTGTAACAGAGATGTTTACAGCATTTAAATAGATCAGTCTGAGCATAAGCAGCTTCAAAGGTGTTGAAGTGTGTAGGATCTGCATAAATTGAACAGACGAGAATGAAGTCACTTTATACATTTCTATTTGTGGGGAGGAAAGAATTGCAGGGTGGAATTGCATCACTGCTCTGTGACCCCCCTCGGGCCAGGGCCAGCTCCCTGCTCCTCCCCTGGCTTTGCTCTCTGTAGGGTGAAAGCTGATGGCCGAGCTCAAAGCGCTCCGCTTGCTCTACGTCCCCAGACACTGACGCACACGAATGTTACTTTAAAACACGACTGCTTTCTGCCCATCTTCTGATCCTCTAAATTACTGACCTGAACCTACAGGGAAGAAAATAACATAGCACAGCTATTTCCCCAAGGACGAGGGAGCTTATTAATAAGCGTGGAGTGATTCCCCTTGCACTATACAACATGAGCCAGGATTTATAAGGAGTTAGATCTGTGTAATGTAAATGTTTATGGACCCACATTGATAATTGTCAATACTATTAATCTTCTAAGCACTTGTTTAGAAAGATTGCAGCCATATATCACCTATTGCTGGAGGAAATTACAAGACGAGCAAGGAATTGCCAGCAGCCAGCCTTCCTGCCCGCGCGTGCAGGAGGCTCCATTTGGGTGGCACTCATGTTTCCAGCTGTGCCCTGCGTAATGTTTCCAAACAACTCACAATTCAGGGGCGCAGCTCTACAACAATGCAGACTTTTTGGTTCATCTCTGCACACAGGGTGTTTAGGTATCTTTAATATGCATTGGTTTCTGTTTACAAAAAAATTAATTAGCGACATTTCAATTTCACGTGGAGCTAACAGTTAAGTCAGTCTGATGCTTCACAAGTGAAACACATTTCACTTTAGAGCTACTCAAAATCTCTGCAGCATAGCAGTGGGCAGGACAACATGCCTTCCAGCACTGCTCTTTATCAGCTGGAGATGCATCTCCCTCAGTCCCCCCGACAGCGTGCTGCAGCCTCTGACCAGCACCCACGTGCCCAGTGGCACCTGGCAAGATTAGTTTTACTTAAATTTGCTTTCTGCACAACTGTTGGGAATTTCTAAATTTTGCTGTAATTTCAAAACAAAACTTGAAGGAAGCAGAACAAACACGCATGCTGCCTGCCCATCCAACTGTCTGTGCTAACTTCCTTCCAGCAGCTTTTGAACTTGCTGGCCAATGTGAAGCACACCTGCTGCAAGCAGAGGTTCCTGAAGGATATGTCTGCAGGATTAGTAAAATTCAGGGGATGGTCAGAAGAAAGATCCCCCAGTACTGAGCGTCTCCCACCCTTCCATATGCACAGCTCAAAGACAGCCACAACGCAGGCTGCTGCTTGCACAGCAAGTGATACAGGGGTGTGGGAGAGAGTGCAGGCACTGCAGGGAAACTGGAGAGAAGTATGGGATGGAGTTTCAGGCAACATGATAGAGAACACTGCTGCGCTAGGCTATGCCATAGACAAATCCTTGGAAAAACAAGATTCAGCAATTTCACGGGGATTTTTTTTCCCTTTACTATTGGGTTTTGACAGTTCAAGGACAGTTGCAGAGGTTTGGATATGAAAACATAATAAACCTGGGACCTGCTGAGTTAACTCTGTACAGCAAAAGAGAAGCAATATCACCACATCTCCCAGGAGAGCCCCCAGTTCCTCCGGGGGCCATCCACTTCTGTCTCCTTCAGGCACAGCAACTCCTCCAGGAGAGATGTGTTTGTCTCTCTCAGGTACCTCAAAGCACTGGGACTGTGCTCACAGAAGTCAGCCAGTTCCTGGCATTTCTAAGCACCTGCCATCGAGCAGCCTGAGTGAGGAGCAACAAACACAGGCACCTGTCAGGAAGGTGCCCATTATAGGATCTACAGGATAACACAGCAGAGACTGTTCATTGCCTTTCTAAAATTCAAAGTTGAAATTTAAGACATGAAAGCTGTGTCTTGGCCAATGTCTCTTGGCCATTCTGCCTTCATGCTTAACCCACAGCGAGCCTCACTGCTCCCTACTATGTGAATAGCACAAACGTTAGTCATCAAGTTACTAAAACAGACAAACAATAAAACAACAAAACCAAAACCCTCCACACATTAAATGTACTCGGTGTAAGAGCAAAACAAGACCCAGCTGGTATGTGACACCTTTCCCCCACAGTCAATTTCTTCCTTTTCACCACCGATACTTTTTGTTTCTGAAACGTCTTCAAAGCTAAACACATTCAAAATAGTTCTCCTTTTAATTATGCTCACATTTTATTAGTAAATTATAGATGTTATAATCCATGAGCATACCCTCAGTGCTGGCATGGTAAAATAGAGCCTGGGTTTCAGATGCTACTACGGCTGTGGTCAACAGCTTCCTTGTCTAATTGCATTAGCTGCGTCTCTGCTGGTGAGCGGGCTCGGGGGTTCACGAGGCTGCGTTTCAGCGGGGATGCAGCTGGCCACACTTCCAGTCCTAAAATTCAGGGAAAGCTTTTCAAACCCCAGGAGGACACAAACTATAAATACTGTTTACCAAGTCTGTGTGCCGGGGGCTGAAGGGGGCTGACAGAACTTGACGTAACCCCGTGACATGCTCTTCCATGACCGCTCGTGGGAGGTGGCTGGGCATCTTCTAATCAACCTCACTGCAGGGAGAACAGAGCTCTGCAACAGTTTTTCATGGTACACTGGCCAAGCCATTTAAAATTAGACATCTGCTCATTTTATCCTTGCATAGATATCTGTGAAATACAGCCAAAATTTGTACTAAATCATGCCTTGAGCACTAGGCTAAGCTGCATTAGGTTGCTTGAGATCAAGCAAATGAAAGGGAATTTGGTAATTATATTGGCCTTATGTAAAAACTACATTATGACCCAACGTTGCTGCAGTGAAAAGTGATAAAATATTTTCTCAGTAATCAACCAAATTCTGACCTCAGATACTGAAACGTAAATCCAGGGTGAGTCAACTGCACTCAGCAGACCCCTCACATACGCTACAGCAGATCGGAGCCTGGCTCCTGCGCGTGTGGGGAGCAGACATCTGCCTTCACTGAGCAGTTCTGCCAGACAAAAAGCAGAAGTGATACAAAGATGTGGAGAAGCAATCGGGATTGAGAGAAATACAGTCTCAGACATTTCATAAACCAGGTTTATAAATTGATGGTAACAAAGAAAACAAACTGACGTGGCATATTTTAAGACTCGTAAGTCTGTTGCTAAAGATCTCTTCAGTTTATCTACTGTCTTATGCAACAGAAAGAGAAATCTAGAACAGTTACTGTGAAATTTTACATGAAAAAGTATGGTACAGCTAATCAAGATTAGTCAGCTCCGTGACCCCATGCTTCTGCCTCTCACCCCAAAAGAATGAGAAGGGGAGGACAACATACCCCACTGTGAGACTGCACTGACTGTATCACCACTTCCACGGGAAAAAAATAACAAAATGTTCTCACTACTTCTTTGAATCAGGACAGTGATCAAGAAAAAAAAATATTACTCATTTATGGCAGTCGTTGGCAATTATTCACCTACTGCTTGTGGAGTGCCTCCCATTACTACCATCACTGTCCTGCATAACTGGGCAGAACAACTCTCCTCTGTAACTGAGGGCATTCAGACACGCAGGACTAATCCAGGCTGTCCAAGATGGCAAGGCTCTTAGAAAAGGAAGCATCATTTCAGCATTTTCTAAATTAAAATTAGCACTCTCACCAAACAGCCTTCGTCTCCCCCCTCTCACATTGGTATTAAAGAAATGAGAATTGGAAAAATATCCTGAAGTGTTACCTCCACAACCGCTACTGGAGGTAAATTGCTGCCTTTGGCAGTTTTCCTGGGAGATATTATTTAGTAGCAGCTATTATTTTGTTTGGTTATTTTAGGGAATCCTTACTTCTCTAAACACTGTAATTTCCTTTATTATTGTAAGATAAAACACACAGAGACTGTCACATCAATGCTAGTCCCATGTGGAGGAACTAGGACCCGTGAGCGAGGAGGAGGGAAGCTCCTGAGACAGCCTCAACCACTGACACAGCACGGCAGCCTTCAGGATGTGAGGGAGAGGAATGCTTTTCATGGAAACATTTAGCACAACAACAGGAATACAAATCAAGCTCCATTAATTTAATTTTAAACTTTAATGAACCAGGATGTGTAGTTTATATGAAGATTTACTTAATAAAATATTAAAACTTTTGCTAAAATAATTGTAAATTATGAGTTTATATAGGAGATTTTCTTCAGTCAAGCATCAAAAGTTGAAAAAGACTGAAATAGCACAACGCAAATCAAGGCGAGTCAGAATTCAAGAAGAGCAAAACATTGTGGTCAGTCCCAAGGGCTGGGCCCTTGGTAACCCACGCTAATTACTGGTTGGACCAAGAGAGGAAAACCCTTTTGTAGCACTTGGAATTTCACCTCAGGAACACCCTGGCTTTATCCACTTTTTGTTGCTGAAGAGCAGCCCAACTGAATGGAAAGCAGCGTCTCTCTGCTGCAGCGACTGCCTACAGGGAGCCCCAGACCTGCACAGCACACCTTCCAGGCAGGAGGCCTGAACCCAGGGCTGCAGGGAGCTGGAGGCCAGGGACCTGCCCCAGGTCATCCTCACGTGGACAGGGCTGCCCGGAGTCTCCAGCTTTCTCAGCCAACAGTCATGTTTGTTTTTTCATCTAGGCAACTTCAAAATACCTAGGGAATCTTTGATCGCCTGTTCTTACATCCTAGCTTTTTTTTTCTTTTTTTAAGGCATCATTACAAGAGGGACATCTCATTCATATGGATTGGATACATTCTGCTTAACAGTAAACACAGGAAAGGTGAGTCACTCAAAAATATTCTGTTTCAGCTTCCTTAAAAACAGAAAATCTGGAGAGCATCTACAAATGAAAGCCCATTGGTTTCAAACAACAACACATTACTGGTTCATTTTCCAGCTTGGCAACTAGGGACTTCAGACACGCAGAAGTAATAAAATTTGCATGACTGCCTGCTGTCCTTAGGAGCTCTGGTACTCACAGCACTGAGAGAAGGTGTCGGGACAGACGCAAAAAATAATGCACTACATAGCTGCAAAGAAATATTATGTTGGTTCTGTTAGTTTCTGCATGGTGGGAAAGAAAACGTTTACTCACTGTGCCTGAAAACAAACAAAAGAATGGGCAAGGAACAGGATGGACTCACGTTGAGCTGGAGGTCATCGGTCCACTGGCCGACCAGGCGGTAGCCCGGGGTGCTGGTGTTGGTGGTGTGGTACTGGAAGATGTCGTAGCGCCCCGGGGCATCACCGTTCTTGTTAAACATCACTGGAGTGCCAGCACTGCCTGGGGGAAGGAAACGAGACAAAATCCAACCAAAAAAAAAAAAAAAAAAAAAAGAAAAGCCAAAGCTTTACAACAGGTATTTTATTTAGTCACGCGTGAGAGCATTCAGACTGGCCGTGTATTTCAGGGAAAGGTTATCTATCACCCCAGCCATCTGAAACAGATACTTATGGACACACTGGAATAATCCCAGTCCTCTTCTAGTGATTAATTATCACTGCCCAAACCCACTGACTAAAAATAAAATGAAGCAAAACTCGATCAGCCTTCCTTCACTGGAGCCTTGCAAGCAGCCAGAAATATCAGAAGGTTTTTCTTCCTGCCCTCCAGCCTCCCTCCCCATCTCTCTTTCCTTAGGGAGTTCTTTGCTGAAAATCACACTTGTGAATGGAGCCTCTAAATGATTTTTTCCCCCCAGAAAATGTTCCATCTGCTTCTGAGAGATGCTGCTGTCAGAAGTCAGCCCAGGTCTAGTGAGTCTTGACTGGCGTCCAGAAATAGCTTCCTCCTCCACAATATGTTCTTATTCCTGTCATCAGCATGCAGTTGGGATGGAAAAGAACAGACTAAACTACGGGAAGATAATTCCTTGTGTGCTCCCTTATTTAGCCTCTGTGAAACCGACACAGGTTGCAAAGCACCTCGGCCGGGAGCTGTGCAGGATCAGGCTGCTGCATTTCCCCTGCCTGCCGTACTCCCAGGTAACCAATAGGGGTAGGGAGCACAGGGCCAGCAGCGAGGTGAGGATCCCACCCTGCTCCCCAGGGCACCTGCATTTTAATCACCACGGAGCCAGAAGGGAACCTTTCCTAAATGAGAAGTCAGAGCAATGCTGCACTTCCTCCAAGGGCCACGTTTATTACAAGATGCATTAAAACAGGTTTCAGTGTGGCAGTCATATTGTGTCAAGATTGAGGATTATGACAATGCTGTGGTATCTCTATATTCAAAGTTTCTTCCTCCTGCATAACTTCTTTTCCCTAAAGCAATGAAAAATCTCTCCTGTAGTAGCACTGAACTTTAAGATTATGGTTTTCTTCATGATTCCCATTCTTCATTGAATTCCAGTGAGCAAAAGAAAATTTGAAGGAGTAAATTAGCATAGTTTTCATTCCAGCCCTGGTAAATTGTTTCCTGTCTATCCTGCAAGCCTCTGAGATCAGATACAGATTCAGTTCAAAGGCTAGCACAGAAAATCTTCCACTGAAATCTCTCCTTGATGGTTCCTTATGAGCACAAGGCCAATATTTAATTGTCATTACAGATTAATGTAGCCAGAATACATTTATAGTGAAAACACTTAGAGAGAGGAGGAATGGCTATAACTCCTTGGCTCCTTCTGAAAGTCAGCACAAATGGCAAATGGGATTTAGCTAATCACAACTTCTAAAAGGCTCTATATTATTAGTCAAACTCTTTTTTTTTTCTTTTTTCCCAGAACTGAAAAAAAAAAAATACAGACGGGAACTACTACCCAAAACTGTGCTGTTTCTGTGTTTTGTGGGAGCCATAAAATCTCTGCACGCTGCTGCTAGCTGTTGCTGTGTGCGGCTGCACGCAGGCAGCCTGTCAGCATTACTCTGAGTTTCATGGCTTAAGAGCAGTGCTGTACCTGGCTGCTGCAGGCTCAGCACGATGCAGCATTGGCTGCAGCCCCACAGCACGGTTCCTTGGGACACGGACCTCGTGGGTACCTGCCAGTAGTAAACACCTGCTGCTGTTTGCAGGTCCAGCACCATTTCTGCTTTAAAATGATACAGAAAAAAGCTGTGAAGAGCCTGGGAACTGCAGGGCAGACAACCAGTTACAGAAACGCAGAGAACTGTGATAATCTCGGGTCAGAAGTCAAGTAGAAGCTTCCCATTCTCCAGCTTTGAAGTTGGGGTAATTGGACTCCCAGCCAAGGATCCGCTTCACAAGTGCCGATGTTCTTTAACCTCTGCGTTGTGCTGTGGAGCTCTTTCTGCTCCATCTGTCTGCAGGGACCCCACCACTTCTGTCCTGCTCTAAATTGCTGCAGCATGTCAGCCTCTACGTGCAGTTCAGTTCCCTTGTGCACTCATGAAAATAATAAGTAATGTACAAAAACCTCACTACAGAGAAAAAAGGATTTTCAAACGTGATCCTAATGTTTGACTTCTTGATCTTTAATTATTACAATATATGGTTGATGAGTTGTTATTTTTTGATAATTTAGGATCTACTTTCCTTCTGCTAAGACTCATGAAATTTTGCTACAGCTCCAGTGAACACTCTGGGAACTGAGCAGCAGCCTGCAGGCTGCAGCTCCCTGCTCGTTCCGAGGCTACGGCAGTTTAACTCATCTTCAGCTCCCAACAAATAAGCTGTCCTCTCGCTGCACAGACGCAGGGCACATGACACCCATTCACCTGCAGGATGCATTTGAAAAAAGACACAACCTGACTGAATTTTCAGGATTTCAATCTCTTAATCACCACCAGATGAGAAATGAATTAATAGGAGGAGGACGGGATGCCAGGCAGGTGTGGCGAGCAGAGGAGTTTCTTTGGTATTCGGTTCACGTTGGCTGCAGTTTGAGGACCTGAAGGGCTCGTATGAACAAAGCCTTCAGCTTTTTCACTGGGAAAAAGCACAACCACCACTTTGCACTGTGAGATTTTCAGAATCTCACTGCATGAGCACTTGGGGTTTTAAGTTTCCATATTTTGAGGCTTTTTCTTCTGAGATAATGTGACAAAATCAAAATTCATACTGAGCTCCCAGTACAAATCCGGTCTCTCTTCATTAAAGCGTCGCTTGAGCTCTTCCTGCATGAATGTCATTACCTTTGCCAGGAAGAAAAGGCTCTAGAAGCAGGTACAGGCGGGATGGCTTCAGCTGCATGGTTACAGGGAGATCTGTTACATGCAAAGGGGATCTCGAGCTCACGGGCTCAGGGTAGGCTTGAAAATGGGCTGCATTTTTTCTCTCTGGCTCACAGTTTGGGCAAAGCACTCCCACTGCTCTGCTCTGTTTTCACTACAAAAGTGACAAGGAAAAGCTGAACTCCACCCCCAGACAACAAACCTTAAAGGAACTCGCTCTTTTCCCATTGGAAATGTCCAAGGATAGATAGCCACGAGCAATTTAAAAGTTTTAAAACTGTCTTCACTTTGTCATCATTCTCCTTCCCCCCGATAAAAACACAAACCTCTACTTTGAGTCCCTGTGACGGATGTGAGTTACATGTATACAAGCAAAGAAAAACACGATATGGCCATGTAAATCAATCACAAATGGAGAAAAAAACGTAATCTTTTAAAAGGCTGACCGAGAAAGGACAAATAAGGAAAACAAAGCTAGTGCAAAACAATTCCTGAAGCTAGACAGTAGGCAAAATTAACCGGGCACCAAGTCTCTCAAATTATTTCTCAGCTCTGTTGAAGTGACTAGATGACCATTCGTCATCTGCACATGCAAGATCTCTGCAGACACGATCCTCTGCGACCTGCCCTCCAGCACTGCAATGGCCAAAGCACAACACTGTGCAGGAACTTTCTACTTCTTATGAGCTTTGTCCTTTAGAACCTCCAAAACGAGGAAAGTTGAACAATTCAGGCCTCCTCTGATTATTCATCTCAGAGTCTGCTCCTGGCTGTACTTAACACCACTATTTCAAGGGAGGAAATTAATATCTCCTAATATTCACCTTGCTGTCCATAGGACGAGTCCTACAGAAATTAAAAATGTCCTTGGTACAAGTGATTGAACTTGACCATGAAATGCCATCTGTTCTCCTACCTTTAAGTCTCTCAGGTCCTCTTGGTTGTGGTTATGTGTGAGCTTTGTTAACTTTATTAATAAAAATGTTTATTAGTAGACCACAGCAAGAAACACCTTCCCACACTTTCCAGTGAGGACATGAAGCTCACACAAACTTTTTCTAAGGCAGTGACACCCCTGGCTACCTGGCACGTTTCAAAAGGCTATCTTTTCAGCTCCTTCCTATAGGTTTGGAAGTCTAACTCCTGGTTAAATCTCAGATCTTGATCTTATTCAGAGGTCGGGCAGAGCAGTCAGACCTCCTGGTGCACACATTTGCAAGGTTTATGAAGGAGAAATAACATCAGGTTGCTGTAATGCCACCTCTGTGAGCACTCCACTCTGTGCCTCTAGCTGCAGAGGAGTGTTTGCTAATGAAACCAATAAAACTGGAGTAAAACATACAGAGGCAGAGGAAGGTTGCTGATGTTCAGGCCTAATTCACACAGTGCAACGCAGAGGAAAATACATGAAAGCTCCCTGTACTGTACGAAGCACAAGCTTGGTATCACAGCCATTACTGCCCACTTGGGAAAAGTTGGTGGATAAATGATAGGAGACAGATCAAGTTGTCCCATCCCCATTCCTGGGATGGAATCAAGGTTGGAGTAAGGATCTTGTCCAAGTTGTAGCTGTGACTCTGCAGACAGACCTGGCCCTTCAGCTGTCCTTTCTTCCCCTGAGCACTGAGCTAAGCCAGGTAGGCCACCAGAACTCCATCCAGCTAGGTTTCCCCAAATACAGGAAACAACAGAAAGGGGGACAGGCAGATTTAGACAAAGAAACACTTAGGCATTTACTTAGCTATTTCTCCCACAGGAAATCACAGGCTTTGGGAAGGTATCCCAGAATAGCAGCAGCAAGTTTTGTCTTTGCCCAGTAGCAGCCCATTTGCCTTGGCTAAAACATGATGTTTTCAAACAGATACTAAACGAACATGGTCTTCTGCCACAAACCCCAGCAAAACTAAAACAGAATTATCACCTCAGCTGAACGAATAAATACACTACGTGGAACCGCAGGGGAAGACCAGCGCGGCGGGCAGCGCTGCCGAGGCAGCTCCCAGCTCACCGTTGAAGTGCACGCTGCGGATGTACTTGAGCAGCTTCTTGCCCCCCGCGTGCTCCATCTCGGGGCAGACGCCCGCGTAGTCGGCGCACAGGTCCTTGCTCATGTGGTGCAGCGCGTGCGCCATGGCGTACACCGCGTCGATCACAAACTGCACCTTCCCCTCCTGCTCGTAGTGCGAGTCCTTGCCAATGCGCTCCTGCCCTGCACGACACAGACACACACAAGCACAGAAGGACGGTGAGGAGCAGTCTTTTCCTGATGTCAAACCCGAATGAATCCTCTTGGAGCGCACTTAAAGAAATTCGTGTTTGAGGCAATATGATATAAAATTTTGAGTTACGATTTTACCAATTTAAACCAATTAAAAAGGCACCTTTCATTCTTAATAGAATCATCAACACCTCTTACAAGCTCTTTCACCATAATCCAGAGAAACAAACCCTGCCAATATCACAGACATGAAACTGCAACCTGCAGGGACCACCTGAGACAGAGCAAACACCAGGCCCTGCGTGCTCCCAAAGTACCGCTTTGAAGGAAGAAAGCATTTAAAAATAAAGCACAGCTGGTGTTGTAAAGTCTGATGTTTTGTTCTGTTTCAAATCCCAGTCTCTAACTGAAAGACACTGGCAGAGCGGGGGAAGGAAGGACTGCTCGAGATGGTGCCCAAGGGGCACTCTGGAGAAGGGAGCAAACACTCCTGCTACCAGCGCAGCCCAGGGAGCTCCGCTTGTTTGCATTAACCACACACCAACCCTTCCTGTACCTGCAGAGACTGACATGTCCTTTAAAATCCACTCACTGCCTTTAAAATACTTTAGCAGCTGAGAGTTTAGGGAAGCCAAACCCCTAACGTCCTCTTCGAAGTCACTTCTCACCGCAGCACCCAGCACGGCAGGACGCTCCGACCCCCAGCGATGCTCTCACCCATTGGGCAAGCACAGGATGGCTGAGAGGGGGAAGCATTCTGCAGGTGGAAAGGGGGAGCTCACCAGTTAAACCACAGAGACCCAAAAGAGCTGAACACAGTATTTTAAGCAGCAGGCTTATGCCCTAAACGTTTACTCAGATTTGAGATGAAAGCGTGACCTGGGAACGTGATGGCAGAACCAGGCAGTAAGGCGGCTTTCTTGTTTTCATTGCTGTAGGAGCAGACAATTGAGTGCCTCTGCAATTAAGCAGCAAACCAAACTGTGTTTTCAGACTGTAAAGCAAGGCACAACAGAGAATTGGGAGCCTTTGATTTTTTCTGAGATTGTCCTCTAAGACCTTGCCTTACCTTGGCCAAGCAGCACCTGTACAACTCAATCTGTCCAGCTGCCAACCATGTGGCTACACTTACCCATATCACCAGGGATTTGTGAAACATAATTACTGCTTGTTAAGGGCTCTGAGGCCCAGTGAAAGCAGCCCAAGTGCAACCTGGGATCCTCTGCAGGCGGCAGCCGCAGCCCTCCCGCCCACCCGCAGCAGGGCCCGGCCAGGCTCCCAGCCGCCCCCGCAGGGCCTGCAGGGCTGGGCGCTGCCGGGAGTGCTGACAGACAGCGCGAGGTGACAACAGCACGATTCGCAGAATCGTCCTGCAAACATTTTAGAGATTTTCAATCAAAGTAAACACTCACTTGAGGGGATACAAAGGAAAAAGATGCCTGTGTAACATCCTTAATTAGAAACAGGGACCAGAGAACTTAAATTAGCTGACTGATACCGAGAAGAAAAGGAATTCAAGTTGCTAATGACTGAGAACTAATGATTTTAGCAGAGGCACGGAGCCCATTTTCCCGTTGCTGCCGCAGCAGCGCGGGCACACCTCTCCTCCTGCACCACGGAGCTGGAGCTGCGGCTCCACCGGGGCCGGCACGAGCCCCCCCACAGCTCCCGGCACCCAGCAGCAGCTCCCCCCTCTCCTGGGAGCCTCCCTGCACCGCAGGCACCCCAGGACTGAGTGCCCAAAAAGGAATTTTGGCCCAAAAAGGCCAAAAAGGGTCCTATGCCGCCAGGACCCCATGGCTCCCACACAGCCCTTTTTCCTCCTCGGAGAAGAGTGGCTGTGGGCCAGAATTACAGATGAGCACAGGGAGATCACCGTCTTCCTACAAAGATGCTATACGCACAAGAAACGTCTAAACCTGTCTGAAAAAGTGAGGTGCTTGGAAATAAATGGAAACATAATCCCCAACACCAATGCCTTCATTACCTACACTTTTCCCCCTTGATGGCTTCCCTCTCTAAGTACCACAGTGCACCACCGAGGCCCCATCCACTCAACCCATTCATTTGGCTGAGATTCCCCCTACTGAAGCCCCTCAGTTTTGCATTTCAACTACATTGGAAACACTGAAATCCTGAAGATAATTCAGCAGGGTGAGAACTTCCAGACTGTGAAGATTCACATGCTGTCATTTTCATTATTTCACTCCCCTCTCATTGATTACAGACCTTATTACATTTCCAGCCCTGACAAGGAAAATGCTTTTAAGTGGTTTCAGCTCAGCTACATAACCAAATTAGCAATGCAACAGAAAGGCATGCCAAGGGAAGAGGAGCTGGGATTGAAATTCTGCACACAAACAATACTGATTAGGCATATTAAGTTCCAGAGGCACAGTTGGCTGAACGCACAGCAGAAAGAAAACCTTTAGCAGCAAAGGTGTCTGTGCAAGAACCCTGAGCAAGCCCACCCAAAAAACAACAGCTGCATTAGCAATGTCAAAGTATGAAAATCACAGAAATGAACTAGATTTGAAAGCCTCATTGAATTTCCAGCATCAGGAGTGGAATCTACAGAAGACAGCCACGTGGCTGAGCGCTAACCATACGGCATTCTGTACAGCCTGGGTATGGAGCCAAGTGCAACCCCCCACCCAGCAAGGAACGCACGATGCTATTTGCACAGTTAGAAAACTTGCATGAACAAGAGCATACAACTGTTCACATGGACACAGATGGAGTTATCTTTTAAAGAAAAGGATGTTATTGCCATCAGAAGTTTAGCCTAAGGTTGATTTAGCAAAAACCCTCCAAAACAATAGCCATGTTCTACATTGCAAACAGCCCTCAGACAGCGTTAGAAAACCCACACTAATGGGCTCTCTCCTGTTCCCCCTAGCTCACACCAAGCTGACATTGCAGCAGTGCAGGGAACAGCAAATGAGGCCCCAGGTCTCAAACAGGACAGGCACAATTTTAACTCCAACTTCAGCACTATTTCAGTGAGTATTTTGCTGTCTTGGGTCTTCCTGAAGCAGCCAAGCAGAAAGCTACACCACGTGCTTTAGGAATAGCTCCCACATATATAGACACATACAAATTCAATTATTAATTACTCCTGGAAGAAAAGCCACAGAAGTCATTATCTTGCAGGCAAAACCAGCAAGGCCAGGAGCTTCAGTGCCGGGCTGCGTGCACCCCCCAGCAGAGCAGTGCCTGAGGCAGGGGGCCATGGGGGATCCCGTGGGACAGGCACTGGGGGCAAGAGAAGGAGCCAGCAGCTGAGCTCAGGTGTTGGGTGCAGCAAACCGAGCGATGCCTCGTGTGAGTGGGAGACACCAAGCAGCACAGAAAGGAAACAAACCCCATTTGCACTGTGATATATAGATCTTCTTTCTTATGTGCCCCTGTTCCTTAAAGGTTGCTTTAAAAAAACAAAAACCAAAACAACCCTAACTTTGTGATCTTCAGGAGCCTCACAATAACTATTTCCTTCAATGATGAAGCAGCTGACACCTGAGACACATGCACACAGAGACTGAGAGAGGATGCACTTTTGTACCATGGATTTGAAATGAAGTACCTTCGGAAGCCAGGAGAAGGGAGAAACACAAAAGCAATTTATTGACATAAGGATTTTTTGCTTCCAAAAGATCTATTTGAAGGTGATGACAAATAATTTAACCTCACTTCCTACCAGAGTCTCAAGTGCTCATCATCATGATTCCTAAGAGACTGAGCAGCCAGGTCTCTTGCTTCAGGCAAATCTTCACAAGAGAAGAACACTGCAACAAAGAGTGAGAAAAATACCAAAACAACAAACCAACTGAGCAGCAAGAATGCAGAGACGAAGGAGTCCTCTTGTACCATCTCCTTCAGATGACAGAAACGAAATGCAGGTTTAAGAACTCCTGGTTGTACTTTCTGCATCACCCTAAGTTGATGCTGAACACTTCCTTGTATGGGAAAGGTCAGCTCTGTTTTTCACATTTTCCTCTGCATTTCTCCTTCAGCTGATTTTTCTGGACTCCCCACCGATAGTCACACAGCGCATGGGATATGATGTGTCGTGTAAATCATGTCATGAGGACAACTTCTATGGCACATAGTTCATACAGTGGACAGACATCAAAATCCCAATTCATCAGTGCTTACACGAGACGAATGCAGACATCGGTACAGTTTCTGGAGTATTAAACATATTTTCAAAGGAACTTGCATAATACTACCACTGAGAACCCGGTGACAGTCATCATTAACAAGAGATGTAATTTAAAGATTGCAGAATGCTGGCAGTATCGAGCAAGCAGCCATTCTTTGTACAAGGAGGAACTCAGCAGCTGGCTAAGTGCTGACAGCAACGTGCACTCGTCACACATCCACAGCATAGTTTGCAGCCTCAGAAACCTGATGCCTCTGAGCCAAGAGACGTCCGTGATGCAGCACCTGCAGTTACCAGCCTGTATCTGTGTGAGAGCCCAATACACCATCCCGTAACCCCACGGAAGCTTCCTGCACTGCTCCCAGCACAGAGCTCAGCTGGCGCAGCTGCTCCTGCTGTGCCCGTGCCTCTCCAACACGTGCAGCAGCACAGAACAAGCGGATCCATCTCCAACGGACGAGGACGTACACCCAGGGCTCAGCAGAACAAGGTCAGAGCTGTTACTGCTCCAGTGTTCGCTCATGGTGCCGGCACTGCTGTGAACACAGGAATCTGAAGGCTTCTCCAAATAAGATCTTTATTTGAAAGTAGACAAATATCAGAGTTGAGAAAAGCTAACAATATGCTAGAGTAAATATTGTAATTTGAACATGAGGAGTATGACAATCAGGCCTCTTTGCAATACAATCCATGTATTGTTTTTTTACAAAGAAAGACAAGATCCAATAATACTGCTACGTAGTTACAGCCACCTATCCGGCCCCTGCTAATTCCAAAGATCTCATTATAGACAAAAGCCTTTATCTCAACACCACCATGGTGGTGTTTTTTGGGGAAAGCAGATAACTCTGCTTTCTGCTGCTCACTGAACAAGAACATCTCCCTGTGCTCGGACCAAACCTGGCACAGGGCATCGTCTCCTGCAGGCTCCAGTGGCAGAGCTGTGAGCCAGGGCAGCCCAGCCCAGGATGAACCAAACACCCACCCTGGTGCTGGGGCACCCAGCTGGGCTCTGCTGCCTGGTGACAGCCAGGCTTCTCCAGCTGCCCCTCAATCTCCCATAACCTTCTGTGCCAGCACAGCTCTGGAGCTCCCACAGCTCTCATCGAGAGGGGTAGAATCACAGAATAGTCTGGGTTGGAAGGGACCTCCAGGATTATCAAGTTCCAACCCCCCTGCCATAGAGGCAGGGTTGGCAACCACCAGATCTAGTACCAGATCAGGTTGCCCAGGGCCCCATCCAGCCTGGTCTCAGGCGCCTCCAGGGATGGGGCAGCCTGTGCCAGCACCTCACCACCCTCTCAAAGAGAAACTTCCCCCTGACATTTAATCTAGATCTCTCCTCCTTTGGTTTAAAACCATTCCCCTCATCCTGTCACCACCTATCCACGTAAGAAGTTGGTTTCCCTCCCGTTTATAATCTCTCTTTAAATATTGGAAGGCCGTAATGAGGTCTCCCTGGAGCCTTCTCTTCTCCAGACTGAAGAAGCCAAGCTCACATTGCATGGCTAACTTCACGTTGCATGACAAATGTGGAAATCAGGCTTCACTCCTAAGCAAAAACCAAAAAGAGCATAGTGCTACAGAAATGCCTCCCGAACCTTGGCTCCTCCAACACCAGAAATAACATCAATACACAATAACGAAAGTAATAGTAATTCACAACTTAGGGATTAGTGAAATCTTTAACGTTATATGCTTGAAGTGATCGCCCCTCAATCCCATTAACACCGTGGAGGTGGCACAGTGCTGGAAGCAGTGGAGGGGAGCAGTGCTGGAGCGGGGCCAGGAGAGCTGCCTCTGCAAGCCCCGTTCTGCAGCAGTCTGCAGAAAGCCTTGATGCAGTGACTTGTGTGAAGCTACATCCACTTCCATCTGTCAGCTCATGATTTTTCTCAATTACACTGATTCAACCCACTGTAACAGTTTCTGCTCTCAGGCGTGTACGTGTATCTAAGAGAACAGATTTTAGATTAGAAAACTGACCTAACTTTCTTCCTCAACACATTTCCTGTGCATTCAGCATTCCTATTAAAACATCTGCAGTAGGTGCTATTTGTACTCCAGGGCTGAAGCACGACAGTCACCACAGATCAGCACCAGGCTGCCGGCAGCGATGCAAGCCGCAGACACCTCGCAGCTGTAACTTGCTACTGTGCAAATACAGACAGCTTCCTGCAGCAACAACTGCCAGTGCAGCCAGCAATCAAGTCAGTGATACGAGTCAATGTATAGAAGAAGCACTTACATAATAGAAGGCCTAAATTGGAGCTATCTTTATGCTTAAGCACCTGGGTAAAAATACAGTTCGCAAGTAGAGGAATATATGTAAATAGCAAAGGAGAGAGTCATTGAATTACAGGGCTTTGCTGTCAAATCACCTTGAAAATCTAGAAATAACAGCATTGCTAAGAAATATATTTCAGAAAGATAATAGAGTTTAGAAAATCATAAAACTGGTTTACCTGAAGAATGAACTGCTCAAGGTTGGTTTAATGTTGGTTGAATCAATCACTGCAGAGTTTTTAGGAAATTCAGGTACGTATAGCTTGAAGTGCTGTGATGCTACGTGACATTAACTGGCTGAGTTGAAGGTTTACAGGTCGTTATGTTATCATGCAGACTGGGACAAGCTAACACTGCATGGACAAGTATTTTGTTTAGGAACAGTTGCAAAGAGGCAGTCAGCTCGTGCACCAGTGCTTAACACGGTTCCCTTGCTCCTGAACTCATGATCCGCACATTTTTCAGAAAAAAAGCTGACTTCTCCTTCTCATTGATAAGTTTAGGCAGACTGGAGACCGTTGAAGCACTCACAAGATAAGATGCAAGGCAACCTGGTAAGAGAACAAAGAACGGAAATCCTGGGTTTCAAACTGAAGCCTGACGTTCAGTGACCATGTAACCTCACGTTGGTCTCAGCGTCTGAGCTACAGCTGCACTGGCCCAGAGATTCAAAGGACTCGTCCGACGAGGAGCTCAGCTGCCAAGCTGCAGTTTACTGGAGAACACATCGGGCCCGCAGGAGGCTGCTCCCTGCCCAGCACAGCATGGGGATTTGCTCTCCCAGGGCCGCACGAGATGCTCAGAGAGCACAGGGGGTCCTGAAATAGCCCCTGCCCAAACCCTGCAGCACCCACACACTGCAGGAACTGGTTCCAAGGAATGCAGCCGTGCAGGAGCAAGCCTCCACAGCTGGTTCCTTGGAGGCACGTTGCCTTGCTCCAATTCAAATTCTAAGCACAGCCCTTTTTTTACAAAGGCTTTTGCTAAATTTCTGTCGCTTTGGCTAGCAGGGAGCCTTCTCCTGGTGTTTTCTTTAGAGCAAGTCATTGCTTGAGCCATCATCCGGGCCGTGCCTTCAGACTGATTACACTTCCAGATAATTAGAAAAGCTCTCTGAGCAATCTACATTCTGATAGATGACATCCAAGGTGACATCACCCTTATACCACTTCATTAAGTCTCTTCGAGTGTAGAGCCTCCTGAATTAAAAGCTATGTTTAAAAAGTGAAAACAGTCAAGTGTTGCCATTTCCTTCCCGGTGAGCACGACGTGGCAGGGTGGCAGCTCGGCACAGACACGGGCTCCTGCTGCAGCCCCTGCCCCTGGGCACTGCAAGCACTGCCACTTCCTCTGCGTGCACCCTTCTGCCACACACGGACACAGGTGCTTCCTCTGGAGCAGGAAATGCTCCATACTCACACGTGAGGATGCTGCAAACAGGAGCACCAGGGAGCAAACACACCGCTGCCAGCACAGCAAGCTGCAGGCACTGCCCCATTGTGTGTGTGGGGGCACGGTGCAATGATGTCAAATATTCTGCACTGCACTTTAGGTTTCAACAACCACTTTGAAGCTTATGTACAATGAGGTTCATGAGAATATATGCACAGAAAACCTGTTTTAATGTCTTAATTCTAACTCCCTAAATCTCAGGGCATGGAAAGTACGAGCACAACGCGGCTTTGTGCAGTGAAACAGCTGCAGCTGAGCTCACGACCACAGCGCAGACCTCATCGCTGCACGTGTGGGCAGAGCACTCTGCAAGGCACCATCGCAGACTCCCAGCTTCTTACTACAGCGTTGTTCTCCTCCACAAGAACGGCTGCTCTCTTCTGTTAAATCCTTCCTATTACAGACAGGCCAACACACACTTCTGCCAAGATACACGGTACTAAAATCTTTTCTCAAAATGCTTATGCATTAATTTGATGTGGCCTGTTTTGACTGATGTGAATCCCTAATATTCTTTAAGTAAGCAGCAAGAAGAAAGCCAACAAAGAACTGTCTAAAACCAATACTTTGTTCTATTGGGCTGTTCCAATGATTGCACTAGATCCCCCATGGAGTTGGACGAAACGTCCTCACAAGCAAATCCCAGCGTTCCTCAAGGACAGAGGCAGCAGCTCCAGGGCCTGGCAAGCCCAGCAGGCAGCACCTGGCTGGAGCTCCACCATTTGGCACACACAGAACTTTCTCTGGGGAAAAGCACCGGGCTTGGCTGTTCCTGTTGGACGCATCCACGCTGCTGCGAGATGGCCCGCATCCCAGCAGAGATTATCTGCACAACAGTACAGGTGTCCTTGGCAGCAGCACGACTTGCGGCACCGGATCACGTCCTGAACGATGCCAAAGTCAGGCACTTGCTAGGAACAGTGCTAATTACAGCAATACGTTACATTTAATCTTGTCTAGAAATAAGGCACGGTGTGCTAAATGTGTTTTAATTTTCTCACCCTACATCTATCCATCCCAATCAGGGCAAATTTTTCATGCTTAATTGATGTTAAAAGTTTTCTGTGTAGAAATACTTCAGAGAGTTGCGATGCTGTAAGGCCAGGTGCCCACAAGCTGTGTTCCTGGAAAGACTTCCCTTGGTCAGCCACGTGTGCCCGCAGGAGCTGCTCCCTGCCACGGGCAGCAGCCCCCGCGCCTGCCCCCACCGCTCGGCAGCACGAGTGCTGTCAGGAGCCGACGGCCTGTAGCCTAGTACCTCGCTGCATTACAAATTACCAATCAAAGTTTAAAATAATGACGATCATTCATGATATTATCACATCAATGGGACATTAAGATTCTCACACCAGCAATATCACTCAAAGCTAATGCCTTTTCTGATGCACGATTTACTTCAGTTTGTGCAAGAGGGAAGGAAGATGTCAGGGCAGGGCATGTCACTGGTGCAACACCCAGCTACAACGTGGTGCTGCAGTGCAATAGGATAAGTTAGCCATCGAAAATAAACGTTTCTGCTCAATCTAAGGTGTGGGAAGGCAGAACACCATTTTCTGTTCACATCAGAAAGCACAAGCTGTGGGCAGCTTGCCCTCTTTCCTAACAAAACAATGGCAGAAACAAGAAGGGTAAAATAAACTTTTAGAGATTATGCTGAAAATCTTTTAGTGCTTATTATTCCAATGCCAGCCTTCGAAGGGAGATTCCAAATGCTAAATTTAACGGCAACGTATTCCCAGCGGTAACCACACTGCGCCTATGCACAACCCTCCTACTCCCAGCCATGAATTGAATCCAGAAACAGATGATATGAAATATGGAAAGTTTTCATCAGTTTTCAATCAAAGTAAAACATATCCTCCTATGAATTAATTTCCTTTGATCAAAATTCAACACAATTATTCAACACAACACTTTGACGGCTGCTATGAAAAATTGAAAGGAGGGGGAAGGAAAGGCAAAGGTCCCCCGTCACAGCACGTCACTGGCTTTAGCTACCTCTTTGTGATACAGAGGTAACGTGACAAAAATATCTCATTCCTATTTGTTCGAATAACATTGAAAACAAAAATCTGATCAATACAGTTTTATTCTACCTAATATGAAAATATTTCATCCTATGCCAATACTTCCCCACAGGTGCATTACCCCGAAAGTTAAAGCCTAAGGCAGGTGGGGAGCACGGGCCCCTGCTCTGACACAGCCGGTGGCTGCTCTGATTTGCAGACACACGGCAAGGCTCAAGCTGTGGAAACATTCCCCATCCAAGATGAACTTACAGAAACCCGCCAAGCCACCCTGTGCTCAAACAGCAGTCCTTCTGGGTCTCATGGACAATATCGGCTTTCCCACTGGATGGACAAGAAAAAGGAAGAAGGAAGACTGAGATTGTCTCTCTCCACCTGCCCCTGTCCCACAAGGCTGATGCTGCTGTTCCATTTTCAATACAACCAACCAACATTCAATTTATTTTTGCAGTCTGCCTGCAGCCAAGCTTCCCTGCACCCACCGTGCAGCCGCCCCAGCGCTCACGCTCAGCAGCGCGAGGGGGAGGGCTGCCCGGCATTACCTGTGCATTTGCGGTCTGTGTCCTCCTTCTTGGACCCGCTGATGGTCAGCTTGCAGTTGAAGTTCTCCTCCCAGTACTCGGCAAACCACACGTTCCTCCTGTTGTTCTCCAGGGTGCGGGAGGTAAAGTAGGCGTCGAACCCTGGGGAAGGAGACAGGCAAAGCTCAAGGCCAGCTCCTGACTCGCTGCAAGGGCTGCAGCCCGAGGAACAAAGCTGCTGCCCACGTCCCCCGCAGCACCCCGCACGCGCTCACATCTACCCACGAGAGACGGCCCTGGGAAGGAAGGAAATCACTTGCAGGTTTTATCTCCTCAACTGCACCTTGCAAGAAAATTATTCTGCTGCTACCCGAGGTTACAAAACTAGGTAAAATATATGTAAAATGGATTAGTGTTAAAAAGAAAGTTACAAGCAAGAAGCATGGATTAGATACATACAGATAAAGAATGGAGATAAATGATATGGAGCAGCTGATACTTGACGGAGCTCAACACAACTGTAATTTTGTAATTAACCTCTCCAGACCTCTGGAGAACGCAGCTTCATCTCACTCAATTGGTCATTATCAGCACAACTTAATGTTTTTGTACGATGTATTTGCCCCTTAATTTCCTCTCCACAGGTATGAATTCAGAGCACGGAACTTGCAGGGGCTGCCTGCAGAGCATCGCCAGGTGCTTGCGCTGGCTGGGGTGGGCGGCTCTGCCCTGGACCCACCAGGTTCAGTTCATTCCTGAAGCAAGGTAACCACAAACAGAGCCCCTGCGTTTTATTTATGTATTTTTTGAAGTGCTTAATGCCCTGTATTCTCTGAAGGAAAATATTGTATAGCTGTTTGGCACTGAATAGTTCATAATTTTTAAGTGGCTCTTACCTACATTCTGTCTCTCTTTAGAACCTCAAATAACTTGCCAGGAAAAGTATTTTTCTTTGAAATATTTTTTTTCCAGAAATACCTAACTTTATGTATACACACCATCCAAATAAGAATAAACATAAGAATACACACACAAACATGCAGATGCACCTTTTCTCCAATGAAGATGCACAGGCTTACATGCCAGGAGGGCAAACAAAAAGAAGTAGAACTGCCCCTCTAGAGTTACACAGTTCATTAAATTCTGCTAACAAATTGCATCTGCCATAGTGCAGGGATTTTCTCTTTCAAATTTTCAAATTCTGTAGTTTCAAATCAAGCCAAATTTTCTTTAACAATACAGACAATGCCCTTCAGAGATCACGCTCATATTAATGGATTTTTCCTCACAATAGAATACAGAACTCCGAGACAAATATTTACTTTCCCAATAAGCAATGGTAATTCCAGACTAAGAGGAACACCACAGCACTAATTACCCACGGCACGGCTGCTTCATTGCTGTATTTAAGCACTCGTTTCAGCTGTTCTCTTCCAAAGCCGAGATGACTGCTCCCAGCCCGCAGCAATGCCCGCAGCTCCCCGCAGCCCCGCGGGCAGGGCCCCAGCTCCCGGCGGGACGCCAGAGAGCCGCCCTTCGCGCTGCAACGAGCAGAGCTCCCACCGGGCTCGCAGCTGCCTGCTCTCTGAGTGACATCGTGCTTTCAATCGCCACTTTTTTTCCTTTTTATCGTCCCAGTTTACTTTTGGTTTTACTTGTCTGGTTAGGGGAGAAAGTATTTACATGGGGAGGGATATGCTACTGCATGTGCACACACTCATACACAATTTTTTTTTCTTTTTGTAGCCAACAGAAGCTATATTCTCTAGTCTATACAGAGAGTACATGGTGTGACACAGCCGAGTGTTTTTGGTACATAGCACGGAGAAGGTTTCCCACCTTTGCAGACGGGTGCTGACTCCTTGCAGCTGAAACCCCAGGGGGATGCTGCAGGCTAAGCGAGATGACAGTGCTGCAAAGCTTACAGGAGAGAAGTCCAAGAACACACGCAGACGATGTCTTTCAGATACAAGTACAGCCTCCTGCAGTCATTTCAGTCCCGTGGCAGGCATTTAGCTCAAAGTGGATATCTACCTATTTTAGCAAGGATGTCCTACAGCCTCCAACCTTCAGTGTAACTTCTTTTCCTAAGTGCCTTCATGGTGCCTCTGTGCTGCTGCAGAGCATCTTCCTTTCCACTTGGAGTTTCAGCACTAGGTTACAGACATCTACATGCATGCAGGTGCCAGGCAGACACATGGCAGACAGTAAAGCCGCCCTATGTACACGCATGCACGATCTGCAGTACCGGTAAGTCCACTGCAGTTTCATCCATTTTAAGGCAAAACATTTTATTACTTATTCCTGGCCCACAGTACTACTCTAGCTATAGCAGCAAAGAAATTTAAGGCACAATCAAGACAGATTTCCTGCCTGAAGTTTCACGGATGAGTTGGACAGTCGGCAACAGCACCCAGAGCGTCCCAGGCAGCTCAGCGCAGAGCTCGGCCCCGTCTCCGAGCGGTGCTGCAGGCGGAAGCAGATGGAAGCAGGTGCCTTCAGCCAGTGCTGGGAGCAGTCATTGCGCTCATCTCCCAGATCTCACAGCCACTGTGCAGGAAGGGGCTGTGCTCATGCCCTTCAGAGCATTGTATCACTCTTGTAACAAGTGTGTTTCAATAGCAGGAGATTCATCACTGCTGGCGGAGAGGCGTTTTCCTGTGTTTTTCAAGTCATATCTGCAATGAGCAGCACCAGAGCTTTTGCTAAAGGAGAAAATACTGAATCTAGACTGTCTACGTCACCTTTCAGAACTGCAATCAAATTTCAAGCTCTGGTTACAAGAGTGTTTTGCCTTTTGTTTTGAAAATAGCTGCAGTATTCAAACTACGATAATTCTGAGGCCCATGAAAAGAAGATCGCTAATGAAGAGGGTTTGAAGAAGTCTGGTTGCACACTGAGAGGCTCGAGGATAAGTTACCTGACATCCGGAAAAGCGTAAACCACCGAAGAGACAAATCTCAGGATTGGTTTTGTTCCTTTCCTTAGCTTTGCAGATTGCACCAGCATAGCAAAAGAAGGTAGAAGCATGGGAACAGGAAGCTCTTACAGGCACTAACTATCTCTTCCTTTTGATTTTGCAGTTAGGAGTTACAGTGAATACATACTCCACTGAAAGAGAAAAAAAGTTCCTTGCACCACAGCCAACAATTTGTCTCTCTGAAATAAGTGGGTAAATTGACTCAATCTGGCACCCCACACAATGAAATGGAGGCAGAGGAAAAACATATGGCCTCATTAAATTAGCATAGCAACCCATCCACCGTGGGATAAAAATAGACAGCATGTAAACAGATGTTTTCAAACAAAAAAGAAAATTAGGAGTGAGGTCAGCCTGTCTCTGTGCGTTAGCTCTGTGCCCTACTGACCCAACCAGAACAGATTTTCCTAATTCTGAGTCTACTGTTCATGACTCGCATCCAAAGCCTATTGCTCATAAAACATAATCTATATCAGCTCCAAAAAAATAGATATTGGGGTCTTCCAAAACCAGGCTGAAAGCAGTTTTAATTTTCCCTGTAGCCACATTACCAAATATTTCTTTTTTGTAAAAAAATCCATCAGGCTGCTTCAGTGCACCTACAAGCTCCAAGCAAGAGGTCCCACCAGCTGAACGCCGTGCTGCTGAGCAGCCCCCGAGGCACCACAGCCAGCTGTGGAAACCTGCAAGCAGAACAACACTGGAGAGAAGGTCTCGGTGTCGTAGTTACGTACTGCTCCAAACTCACCCCAAATGTCTGCGCCGTCTCCATATACTCCACATCTCTGTCCAGCCCTTAATGCTGTTTTTGCAGCTTGAAATGAAAACTTCCCAGAGTAAAACTGGATGAAGCTGCAGGCAAAGAGCAAAGCCGTGATGGCAGCGACCCCGGGCCCTCCCCAGCTGGCAGCAGGCACCTAACACTGGGATTCCCACGTTTTAAGAGAATCATGTGGCAAACCCCTCCTGCCACAGCTGTTCCACCAAGTTAATGCCAAGTTATTGACACTCAAGATGTTTCTACGCCCTGCCTCTCAAAAGGAAAGCATGACTTCTGCTCTTCTGAGCTGAAGCATCCCAAGGAAAACACTCATTTGATGTAAGTTAAAATTTAAGAGAATTTCCTAAATCTTTTCCTCACATACCAGTTAAGCCCTTTTCCCTGTAAATCTACATGTATTAATCTTATTCCTAATTAAATGAGCATTTTAAAGGGGATATTTGGTCATAAAACCTGCAATATGTATAGCTCAGAAAGAGAAACAATATACTGCACCAACATGCCCAAGTAACTGACCTCTGTGAAAAGTGCTCCACAGCTTAATAAGATAAAAATCAATGTCTTGATAAAACTGTAATAGAATCCCATAAGAATTACTCTAAACCTTTACAGATTTAATAGCAAATAATAACATTCTCATTGATTTTTTTTAAATGATCCCTCCCCATTCTCACGAAGGAAGATAGATCCCTATTAAAGAGGGAACATTTGGAATCATGATTTGCTCCTGACCAAGCCAAGCAGACAAGTGACTGGCAGAGGGTCAGAGCTAAGCAGCAGGCCAGACTGCCACCAATTCTTTGCTGTGTGGAAACCCTGGGCACCCACGCGCTGTCCCTGACGCAGGATGGTAGCACTGCTGCTGCCACACAGCCCAGCCCCTGGAGCAGGCCTCTAGCAGGCACCGCCTGTGCGAAGCAGCCTCCCCCTCTGCATGCTTGGGACCAAGGAAAGTCCTGCACAGCTGGGACAGGGCAAGTGGAAAGAGTCTGAAATTTCTCCATGGGGGCACGGCCAGCAGCGTGCTCACAGGCACCATTTCAGTTGATAAATACGTGCAACGTCCGCACAAAGTGCAGGCACGTGCACAGCTGCGCACAATGCACCAGAGGATAAAACCTGGAGCGTTCCATATCACCTGCTGTGAAGCTGTGCGGCACCACTGACATATCTGAACTTTGCTTGTTTACAGGAGATTAGATTTCCTCCACTTTATTTGCAGGTTGGTACGGAACGCTCAGGGAAATGCCACTGCTGCCAGAACGTGGGTTATTCTGCTCTTTTTCCCTTCCCTATATCATATCATTCACAAGAGTGCTGTCAACGAAGTTATTACCGCTGTCTGAAATACACTGTCTGAACTGAATATACACCACGCTCATTGCTCGAGCCGGCAATCATCACCTCCTCATTTTTTTCCACTGTTATTTTTGGACAGGTAATTGTGCTAGATGTCCTTTAAAGCAATTTTTAAGAAGAAACCTAGAAGAAAAATAAGTTTTTCAATTAAGAGGATAAAAGATCAACCTGAAAATTTTACTATTTATAAACATTCCATTAGATGTACGGCTAAAAGGTAAACAAAACCCAAATATTAAGCTCTCAGAAGCCTTTGCTGATCGTTTGCCCAGGCTGGCAGTATTGCTGTCTTGCAACCAACCTTGCAGATTATAACTAAACATCACAAATCCTACGATGAGTTTTATAACTTAGATTTCTAGTAGTGCTCTAACAGTGTTCAGTATGAACTCTAACCGTAAGGCTGCGGAGGGACTGTGGGAAGATGTGCTATGCAGTTATTGTAAGGTAACCTGTAAGGATTTATGTGCCACGAGTTTATCTAGTAGCCAGGACTCCAGCATGATGGCAATGAACAGATTCTTCCACTTAAGTAGGGAGACAACTTTTGTGTCAACGCTGAATATCAATTTTACTTTCTTCATCATGTTGGGTGTGAACTGTTCCAAATGCCACTGGGCTATCGAGGAATTCCTGATAAGTTTCACCACCCAAAGGCCACGATCCCACTGGACATGGGTCTCCAACGCACGGCACCCAGCCTCATCCGACAGGAGCCCACACCTTCGCTCTCGGTGTCCCTCTGACAGCCTTCCTCCTGTTAGCGCTCCAGCATCTCGCACATTACCAGCACACTTGCTCTGGCTAATTACATGAAAATGATTGAGTTTCTTCAGGTGGGAATTATAAATGATACAACTACTATACACAGAACAGAACTGCTAGCACAGCTGTCCTAGAAACTCCGCATGTTGTTGCTGATTTCCTCTCACCCCTGCCCCCAGGCCCTAGCGCAGAGCCCTGGCAGCGTGTGGCTGTGTCTTACTGCAGCACCAGGAGAGCCGTGTCCATCGGGTCCTCCCCCCCGCTAAAGCAGGTTCCCTAGAGTAGATCTCTCAAGTCACTGAAGGATTAGTAACGACTCCAACTTCAGGTAAATTCTCACTAGATTCAGCCTGACTTGTAATTTGTTGACTCTTGGAAAAAGTCAAGCTTGCAACTGCCCCAGAGATGCACGAACACATTGTCTTACACCCCTTAGTCAGCACCACTTCTACACGTCCCACACACCAAGCAGCTGTCCTGTACACACAAACAGCTCCATCACAGGCAGTGCCTTTGAATCAGAGGACATCTTAAGTGCACATCTCATTATAAATACTTTTTTGAATTATTCTGATTCAGAGATCATTAAAATTTAATACATGCAAACATGTTCTCTATAATAACGACAGACTTTAAGCATGTGTATAAGCTTAATCTGTTTGAGCTGAAGCCAATGAGACAACTTAAATGCATAACGCTGAACACAGGAGCAAGAGCTTGGGATTCAGGGGCTCAGGGAATTAGATGACCCAACTGAAAAAGCTGGATGCTTAAATGTAAAAGTATGAATAATCACTTCTTACTCTCGTACACGGCCAAGTATTACGCCTGTGTGGCAAGATTTAGTGATTTCCCAATGTTGCCCATACATCATACTTAAGAAAATTACTTTTTCAGCAAATACCTCTAAGAGATATAGATAGTTATTTTATGAGGTTTTACAAATGAAAATAAGTCTCATTACTTTAAATCCCTGTGATTTGATTAAATCATTATTCTTACGCAGAGAAAGATGATACCACCTAATGGGTTTACGTTCTACCCTCGGGGTATAATACATAAATTAATTATACAGTGAAGCCACAGTTTTTAAAAGAGCGTGTCCAGGTGGAAAGGGACTGGGTTCCCCGCACAGGGGCTGCCTGGGGATGCCCAGGCGAGGGCAGAGACATGCTCCTCACCAGGCTCCGACGGCACCACGTCCCGAGCACACCCCCACGTCCCCGCTCAGTGCAGCAGGGTGCTCGCAGGGCCGCTCCAAGCACGTGCCTGATCAGGATAAGGATTATCAGCATCATGGGAACAAACACAGTCCGAGTTTACCAGGAGAAGGTAGGAGTCTCATCCTGCTGCCGACTGGAACTAGACTCTGCATGTCAGGTTTTACCCGTGTGTTTTATTCTGTGCTGTTTATGGTCAGTCAGCCAAAATGAAAATGTCAATGCAGCATGCGGCCCTTCTGAGGAAATGCTCACAGTGATCCAACCTCCTCTTCAGTTCTCAGAAACAATTCCTAGGTCCTCCAGGACCAGGGCACTGCTAAGGAGGAAAGATACCCCACGCTGAGGAGCCAACGATGACGAGAGCAGTGGCTCATTCGCCACTGGAAGATGAGGCTCGCTAACTTGTGGCTGCTTTTTACACTAAGAGTCCCCAAACGATTTATTTCTAACATTAATCTCGCATCTCTCCTTCCATCTGATGTTACACACTGCCCATTTTCTGCCTGAAAGCATAATGCTCAGCTTCCCTGTCAGAGATGGCCGAGGGAATTATACGTGCTTTGGAGGTTAAGCCAGGCTCCAGGACTAACGATGTGGTTTTCCATGGTCAACTGCATCATGGCAGGCACGGGGGGGAGGGCAGAAGAAGAAGAGACAAGTTGACAGATGAGGTAGTTATCATGGGGAATGCAGCAGGCAAATCCTGACAGGGGAAGAGTCGGCAGCAGGGAGAGATGCTGCCCCTCCGCAGCAGTCCTGCCTGGGATCCAGCACTAAACTGGATCCAGTGAAACCAGTAGCAGCCAAATGAAGTTCCCAGTACCCCAGAAGTGGAACCCTGGGCAGGCTGGTTTGGAAGATCCACGATGGCAATGCATGAACGGTGTGGCTGAAGCAGATATTCCCAAATAAGCCTTCTGTGCCACTTCTTGTTTACCACATCATTGCTATATGCTGTGAAGCATTACTTTCATGCATCAGTAATGATTTTGAGGGTAGCTGGGTCATTCATGGTTGTTATTTAATAAGGAAAATAATAAAACCAGAGTGTTTGACCTAACACATTTCTCTCGTGCCTGAAGTGTTTTCATTCTCAGCCCATGTGGTCTGTAAGCAAATACAACACATTGACCTAAATTCATGAGCAGTTTTTATTAGTTTGTTATTTTTATTCTTCTCTTGTTTTGTCCAAAGCATCTCCGCAGTAATGAAGGCCAGCTATACAAACTTTATTTACCCAGCGAGTAAATCATCACTTACTATGTTTACTGATGCCAAGCGAGTCGAGAGCAGCTACTCAATTTTCTGATTTCCTTAGCCTTCAAGCCAAAATAGTTCAATTTACTACATTAAATCTGGGATAAAAGCATTAGATAAGGAACGATAAGATCAATTTTTAAGGCAGCCAGTCTTTTTCAGATTTTATTACATTGCTCAAACCATATACTATCTAGTACCGTGGCATTAAGATAGCTTACAGATTTTCTTGACCTCCTCAATAAAAGGCCATAACATGGAGTGATTATATCAACTTTCTTCACGACATAAAAATGCTTTGCATTTGTTTTGTTTGTTACTAGCTGCTGATAGGAACACTTAAAAGGGGAATGTTGGTTGATGTCATGTTTGACATTTTTGTTATGCACTACACACATCACGGACAAAGGAAATTCAGCTTACCATGCTTAGGGCAAATCTGTGAGTTTAAGCTATAAAGCTTCTATTATGGAAATAGATATATATTGGCTAAGTATCATTGTTATCACTTTTATAAAATTATACAGCTGCCATGACAATGAGATCATGACCCAGGTGGCGTCTAGACAGCACTACAGTAGGAAGGTTAATACACAAGTACATTATTATTCATTATTCCACACTTTATGGCCTTCAGGCACTTCTTACTGCTACAGAGCTCCCACTTATATCAATATAAAGAGTTAGCAGAAAATCCCAAATTTATTTATTCTATTGTTCTTTTTATTGCCACATCAGCTGAGAATGAGCTTTTTCTGTTGCAGCAGGCTCCAGATACACATGCTATAAAGAGCTGATCCCTATCCCTTGCTGCTATGATCCTTGGGATGGCACCAAGCACATCCTCTTACCAGAGCAGGAGATTGATGTTTTAACCCAAAACAAACTACTGTTTTCTTTACTGAAAGGAAAGACCAAATCCATGCCTCAGAGCAGTGAGGGAGTACTTACAGGGCAGAAGATAGAGAAGCTTTGTGCTCTCTTCCTCCTAACAACTGCAGACATCATAATGCACAAGATTTTTGCATTTTAAGCCACAGAGGGACTTTCTAAGCTGACACCAGCGTAAGTCACCCGGGCTGCTTTATGTACACTGTGCTCTCCCTTCAGCTGAATACGCCACTTCTTATTCAAATGACTCCTGCTGCTGGAATGAGTAATTCTTTTATGAAGTGCAATGTGCAGTCACATAAGCCTACTCTTGCTAGCAAGGATCTGTATCTGCTGTAAAGACTATCACCAGATTCAGGCAAAACCTAATAGCTTTAAGAATATATCCAGAAGCAGAGTGTCTCTCAGTAATTTGCCATATCCTACTACCCATTTATCAGAAATGGGATATTTGTCTTGCAATGACCTTAGCCTGGAAGTATTCTCTTTTCCTCACATCTGAAGAGGAGGTAAAATGCCTTTTTTTTTTTTTTTTAAAATGTATCACAAGGCAACAAGACTTCTTCCCCTCTTCCTTCCATATCCAGTCTTCTTGAAATTCTCTGCTGCTTTCTGCTGCTGGAAGCTAGAGCAGCTCTGGCATCGATCTGCTCCGGCAGCAGCACAACTCCAGTGGAGCAAAACGGGCTCAGCCAGGGCATGGAGCAAGGCAGTGACAAGTCAGGCCAAGGGGCAGAAAGCAGATCACTCTTTCCTATCACTAGCAGCTACTCCTAAAGTCTGGGCTGTATTTCAATATTTTATTTGCAATTAAGTATCTAACTAACCTCCTTGTATGCATCAATGCCTTCCCAGCACTTTTCTAGGTTCATTCTTCCTTCCACCCTTTCTCCCTGAATGGGAGAAGCTGCTCCACAGATGGCCCACTTCATTTTAATAATGTAGAGCAGTAAAATCAGAGATACAGGAGGTCTAAATGCAGAACACACCAAAGTGGTTTTCCTCCCTTTGATAGCAGCAGCAGACAAAATGCACATTGCACATCCGTAAAAGCATTTAAACTCAGATCACCTGCCTGCATAATTTAAAGTATGGGTACAAGTACAGACATCCCTCTGCATAGTGGTGCAGCAACCAGAGCAACCCTTAAGCACGACCGGTCGGGTGAAGTCAATGCCACCACGACACAAAGCCGGCCAGCACACAGCGGGCACCAGGCCTGGCTCGGCACGGAGGTGGGAATGGGACCAACAGCGGTGCTGCACGAGGGCCGGTTGCCATCACTCTGGGGCACACAACCCAAATCCTGGGTCTGAAAGCCACAGAGACAGCTCTGGGCCCAAATCAACACTCAGTGGCATTGCTGTACCTTCCCAGCAAGCAAAACATGGAACAAAAGCCAATCCTCTCCTGCACAAAGCAGGCGAGGGCTGAGCTGTGCTGACAGGGCTGAGCCCCTCGCGGCTGCAGCGTGGCGGGGCCTGGTCCCAGCACTGACTGCCTGGCACAGACATCCACCTGCACTCCACCCCGTTCCTTCAATACACGGAGTCTGTTCTGTCTGCACATATGCAGGAGCATAGCTGGTGTTACCCTGTCAACAGGAACAACCACCCCACGTGTAAACATATCGGTGCATCCTCAAACACATGCATGCACGCAGACCCACACAGACAGACGAGATATGCAGAGCTGCTGCCTTTCTTTTTCCTTAACTGTTGACATGGTAACACTGGCTAGATGAAAGTAACAACATTCCTTCAGATTGCTGTTTAACACAGTACCTCTTTTTCCTGCAGAAGTGCCAATTACAGAGCACATGTGGCAGCACATACAAGCCTGAGCTGGTGCAACAGAGCTCATCCACACAGGGTGGCTGGGAGATTGGGCACACCTGGCTGTGCACAGCCACCTGGTCACATTTTAAACCACTACACATGCTAGCAATCTTATTGTCAAGTTCCACTTGAGACAATATCTCTGATAAAGTATTCCTTGAGATCTCCATTACACTCATCCTTCTTTTTTTGGAAAAGTCTCCAAAAGGAAAAAAATTTTCTTCCTTGATTTTTGACAGCTAACTTAAGGTTTTAACAATTCCATCCAGCCCAAGCACGCTAGGATGGGAGGCAGCACGGCACAACAACCGCTCCCTCCTCTCTGCAGCCTCCTCAGCCGATGCTGCTAGCAGCCGCAGCGTTCGCTCCAGCTGTGCACATTAGCCACGCCAAACTGCAAGGTGCTATCAAAAACAGTGCTCAGATTGACATATGAAAAGACAAATACAAAAATAATTCAGAACTCTGCAGCCAGGGGATGTGGTACCTTCAGGCAGACCAGCCTCAGCACCCTTGAGACCATGCAGTCCCACACAGGAACCCTTGCATTGCCCCCAGCCACTTGTAATTGAACCATCGAGCATATTTTAGGGAAAAGAAGAAAACTTTCCCCTTTGATTTAAATATTCCAGGAGCAGAATACCCTCTGGGCACCTATTCCTCATCTTTTGATCATCTCTGCTGTTTTTATCCTCTCCTCCTCTCCCTGTCATGGGGCTATCCCACCCTGCCATGGTTTTTGCTGGGACAGAGTCAATGTTCTTTGTAGAGACTTGTATGATGCTGCGTTTTTAATGGAATTAATGGTGTTAACACACCGAGGTCTTGACTGTAGTCTTCTCACTTTTCCAGTAAGAAACCAGCAGGCTGCACTCAGAACCCCAGCCCTGTCTCAAAGGAGCCACACAAGATCTGGGAAGATCCACATCCAACAGCAACTCCTCTGGCTGATATAGGGCCAGCAAACACCTCTCCCTGAGCCAGCAGCGAGCATCAGTGAGAGCAGAACTGTGGGATGTGGGACAGCAGGGCCGTGACCCTGCAGAGCAGGCAGACCCCAGGGTCTCTCCCAGCAGAAACGCCTTTGCAGAGATGAACACGGCAATCTGAACATAAGGAAACTTTTAAATGGCTCTCAAGTTGCAAGATAATTTGTATTCCCCTCTCTTCATACCAACACATTAACCAAATACATTATTTCCATAATGAGGAGATGAACATCTGTGTGGCTTCCCAAAATTTCAAGTGGCAATACTTGAGACAAGTATTCTCTCCTTGGGGATTGACACATCAGCATTTTAAATTATTGCCAAAGCTAAAAACATCATTTAAATTCCCAGGAGGCATTAAAGAACGAGCTCAGGTATGACTTAGATTTTTAAAATAAAGCACACCATTTTAATTTCACAAATTAAGTTGCGGCAGCATTGTGTTAGGCTTTGTACTTAGCCCCACGTACTCAGGTTTGCATTAGGCAGTTTACCTAAGAGCACAAGACAGAACATAAGTGCCTGAGATGTGGTGAGCTGGAGGAAGCTGGCACACAGACAGAGCTCCCTCTCCACGGTGCTCTGCTTCACGTCCCTGTGCACGCAGCAGAGCTCGCAGCCCCCGGGCTGATGCCATCCCCTTTTGCAGCAAACCTGCCCATCGGCGGGGTGCAGATGCACCCCCACCCAACACAGCTTCACTGCTTCCTGTCTCCAAACAAATCCACTAAACCTCCATGGGAAAGAAAACAAAGAAAAAAAGCCACAACTTTGAAAAGAGGCTATTCCACTACTCAGCTTAAGTAGCTGCTCACTGCAGCTGGAGATCGCAGAAGCCATTTCCAGCCCCCGGGCGCGTACCTGCACGAGCACGCGCTGCCGCCCCTGCACAGCAGCCGGAGAGCACCCAAGCCTTGCTCTGAAGAGCTAAACCACGGGCAGCTCTGGGACTTAGTTCCCTCTGTGCTGATGCCTCCAGCGGGCATTACTACTCATACCAACATGACAACAAGTTTTCAACATCTTTCCACCCAAGACACACCAATCACTTTCCTGTTTCACAGGGCCATGAGCACTACAGGCTCGGCGAGGAACCCAGGGCACAGGCTCCTCCTACACAAAGGCCTTCAGCTTCAGAGCCCACGGGGCTGCCTCAGCACACCTGCACTGCACAACAGAAGGGATTCAGCAACTTCCAGATGTCGCTGCCAGTTGCCAGCATTACACACCAAAACATTTTTCTTTGGATATTTCGATTATGCAAAGTGATAATTAAACTGAAAAACACAAACAAAGCTTGAAAACAGAGTGAAAGTACCTCCTCCTTCAAAGGGCTACGTACAATGAATCAGCCGCTCTACGTACCTCAAGAAACGAAGAAAAAAAGGGAAGATAAATACAAGTTCAGTTCACTTAAACTTCTGTGAGAGCTTACCATCTTGCAGATGCTCACGTGTCATGGGGGAGGAACGCAAGAACCTCACACCACGCTGCTCAGCAACAGAAGCAAAGCACAGTGCCTGCTCAAGGAGAATACATGGAAGCGTAGACACTACAGGTGGATATTATCAGTGTAATAGCAGAACACTGACTCCAATTAGCTTCAATCATTATTCACAAGCAATTACACCTTTCTCTTTTCAGTAGTAATAATCAATGTGAGGCCACTCGCTTCATACTTCATTTTTACAAATTCTAGTGCAATTACTTTTTGGAAGATGAGATATATGAGGGCCATGCACAATGAGCCATTGCTGAACTACAAGCAGAACCAAGAGCAGTATGGCAGTTCGACTTTCCTTTTGGTTGTTTGCATTTTTGTATCTTGGATTGGCAGAAACATTTAGTTCCCATGGCCCTTCTCCATTAAATAGTTTGCATGATTAACCGTGCTATTAGTTGCGTCCTAACTTTAGTTAGCAGGGAGGAAAGATTACAGGTGTAAAATTACAGATGTAAAAAGCTTTGCTTGACTTCAGGTATACGTGACAGCTCTTGGCCCACCAAACTGTGTGTATGCAAGAGTCAACGTTACTGGGAAGATATTAGGAGAGAAAAACTGAGAACAGCAGTCTTCTAGCAGAGAAAATGCCAATTAATTCACCACATCCCCCAGCACGCACAGTGCCCAGCTGTGAGCAGTGTGCCGCAGGAGAACCTCCCTGCCTGCAGGCAGCACAGCCCTCTGCTCTGACTCCACGAGCGGTCTGAGAGCAGCCAGCACGAGGCTGCCAGCCGCAGGCAGCAGCTCTCCACCCCCTGGTGCACCATCCCCACCACCACTCCCCACAGCTCCTTCCAGCCCAGCCCCAGCCGGGCAGCTGCAGCCCCGGGGGCACACGACTGCAGTGTGAACACAAGGACATGGGTTGCTGCCTGGATGGACCCCATCCTGTACCCAGCCAAAGACTGGACCGCTCTTTCAAGACCTCAAATCACACAGAGGGATGCCTGTATGTGCAAATAAGTAATTCCTCACTACCCTACAATTCTATTTCATCTATGAGACAAACAATTTGTATTTATCTATCCTTACCAGGAGATCAAAATCAATGATCTACTGGCTGCAGTTTCATTATCCTAAAAGCTAGAATGTGATCAGACCGAGGATTTTTTTTTCTAATTAATTTTCCATTTCTTTCGGTCATTAGAGTTATCACACAGTCAACAAAATGAAAAGACATTCCCAAAGCAGATCTGCAAGCCCAGCATGAGTGAAGCAGGCACTTTAGCATTCACTGTGTCATCTTTAGGGAAATCATATGTAATATTTCCCAAACTATTACTTTCAAAAGCCTATAATCCTTCAAGCATTACCAATGCAAATCAAAAGGAAAAAAGAACAACCAACCAACCAACCAAAACCACCACCTTTCAGATCTGTCCTCCTCCCAAAGTTAGCAGCTGTGTTTTCCTGTCGGAACCCGGGGTGCTCCACGTCCCCATGTCATCAGCAGGTGCTCATGCAGGAACAGACAGGCACTAACAAACAAGCAACACGTGCAGCGAACATATCTGTAATGCACAATGTAAGCAGATTCATTTGCCATTAGCAGGCACAAATACTGTATTTGCATTTTATTGTAATAAATGGCTCTTTTCTTTTTTTGATTTTTGCTTTCCTTAATTTATTGTGAATTAGTATTTATTTTCAGGCTTGCTAATAAAGAAGATGAATAAATGAGTCTCAGAACATGTCAGAGATTAATTTTAAGCAGCCTAGAGAGAGAATTTCCTTGGGTTAAAGTTACAGTCAGAACTGGAGCAATACAAAAATTACTTGTGAGAATGTAGGAACTTTTGATTTCAATATCAAAAATTGAACCTGAAGAGGAAGAGAAATATTAAACAAATTCATACTTATTACCATTTGTAAAAGGTAATGGAGTAGCTGATAACAGAAGATAAAGAAATGTGGAGATGTACAAATTTAAACATAGCAGGATAGAAATAATGTGTAAATATATTAGACTCAAAGTTATCCTGAGACAGGAGGTAACGTACAGGAGAGAATTTAAAAGACACTTCTGGTAACACATGGGAGCACTCGTGGCCATTTTTACCTGAATCAGTTTATAAACAGAATCAGTTTATTTCAGAACGCTCTTGCAATTCTTTATCTGAAAAATATGTTAAGTACAAATGGTGAAGCGTATATCCCGCAAAGCAGAAAGATGCGTTAACCTCTCCTGTTCCTTCCTTCCAGCACCGAGGCTGCTGGTGCTGAGCACGCTCCTGGAGCACCGTCTCACTGCCTGCATCAAGCTGCAGAGGCAAACACACTGCGAGCGCCGTGCTTGGCATGGCACCAGGGCCATACTGCTCTGAGCGAGTGGGAGAAGGTGGTAAAAATCTTTTTTGACTCTCATTTCTACGCCTGAAGAGAACGACAAAATAAACATTACTTTTTATACCTCTCATGAGCCAGCTCTGCTCCAGCAGCCCAGGAGGGCTCACCCGTGCCCGGTCTTCATCCCCACGGCACGCCCCTCAGACAGCTGCTTGGGAATTTAGAATAGCCAGAGGTGCTTCAGTATTTCTGAAGTGTTTTTAAATGGCTCATCCAAGCCCCGCTGGAATTCTTCCTCCCTGCAAATCCAGCACCAATAAAAAAGGTCTAATTGAGCATCGCTGCTTGACAGACCCAGGGAACATCACCGCACACGGAAGGAAACTGCTTCCCGCTGTGACTGACATGGAACAACGCCTTACTGATTCCGTGCCTACCTTTGAGATCATGAGATTTGTTTACAGATCATGGGAAAAGCCTTTTGCACACCTCCAGGATTGCTCTTTACCTTTTGGCATTATCTAAGTCTTCCCTGGGGTCAAAGAAAGAGGAACTTTGGCTGCTAGGTCTTTCTATACATGTTACAGATCCTGGAAATCCTGCCAGTTTTACTAACAGATGGAAAATGAATTCAAACAAATGAATCCTGAAACTCTGCATGGAGGCAGGGAGTCACAGCACAGAACACACCAGGAGCTCCTGGTGGTACACCTGGGGGCTGGACAGGAGGCAGGCGTTTGTCTTCTCCATGTGCTGGCTGCGTGCTGTTCTCGTGGGGGTGAGGCCATCTGTGCCAGCCTCAGCTGCCCCTGCTCTGCAGCCTTGCAGAAATGCTGGAGGCAGCACAGGGCCATCAGCTGCGGAGCACGAGGCACTGCCCACGAGCCCTCCCCAGCGGCAGGTCCCCATCAGTGCCCCGACGTCCTTACCAGGGCACCAGCAGCTGGCACACAGGAACAGTCAGCTTCTAAAACCAAAACTCTTCCCTTCTGGATGGAGATGCCCTGCCCAGATGTGCCCCACAGACAGCTCCAGTGCCAGGATGCTGAGAGGGAAACTGCTCTGAGGAGGTGCAGTTCAGACTGACTGCACACAAAGACCGCTGACCAGATCTGAACAGCCATCAACAGCTCAGTTCTGCCCTGTGAATTATCTCTTCTTATGGTGTCAACCACTCTGGTGTGTACGTGTGCACATTTCTCTCCGCACAGCCACCCACACAACCTCCAGCATCCTGAAATAACAGCCAAACGTGAACACCACAGGGAAAATGCCAACGTGAGCCCTGGGAGGAGCGCACCAGGCAGTCAGGAGAGCAGCACATGCCCCCGCAGTGTCACAGCCTGCCCCGGGCAGCGGAGCACCCAACTCTGAGCCCGGGTCTGGCTGGGCTGGGGGGGCCCTTCAGTTCCTTCTAGTGGGCCATGGAGAAGGTCCCTACATCTGTGCTGTATGACAGCTCCTTGTGGCCCAATGAGACCTTCCCTTGCTATGAAGCAGCTATGCCCTTGGCAAGGGTACTGCTTCAAACTATTTGAGACTACAAAGATAACGTTAATTTGGAACTTCCCAGAAACTATGCTGCTTAAGTTTTCTGTATTTGCATATTAAAAGAAAATGCTGCCCTTAAGTTACTTTCTCTTTGAACCTACTAAACCCTCTCCCCAGGGCCCTCATTCCAGCCCCTTAAAGCCGCGGCATTGCTCCTGCATCCCCTGCCCCCAGCCAGGGACGGTGACACCCACCAGCTGTCCTGGCACCCTGCGCCCTGTTCCGTGAGTCCATGACACCCAGCACTCAGCCAGAGACATCTCAGCTGACCCTGCCTCCTGAAGTCACTTTCCAGCACTCCTGGATCGATACGCAATAAACTTTTCACAGCTGCGCACGTCTTGGGCTCCCAGGTATCCATGGAACTAATTTAAATTCAATTAATGGCTTCATCAGCACTGGGAAAGATGCATTCTCAACAAGTTTGCAGACCAAAGGGCTTTAAACACTGATTGATTGATACAGAAGAACAGAAAGGTAAATTCTTCCTTTGGCTGCACTTGGCCAGCTGAGAGGTTTGCTGGAGGGGAGCTGGAGTGCCACTTGAAAGTATCCTTTTGATAAATTGTACTGGGTGAAATAAGAAACCTACCTCAACAGAGGATGCATTGCTGTACTTACTTACCCAACAAATACAAACACACGGTACCCTTAGCATTTTAATTCCAAAGCTGGTAAATGCAATTTACTCGCAGGTAAAAAACGCAGATAAACTTGTCTGGAACAGAGTCACTCTCCCAAAGCAGCGATGCAAAGCAGCCCTGCAGCACAATTCCTGACTGCTGCTGCCTGTGCTGGGGCTGTGGGAAGCCCACCCCGGCAGCCCCCGATCCAGCTCACTGCCTGGGAACCACAGAGCACTGCAAGACACTGAGCCAGGCTGGAAGCAAGAAGAACCCCACACCGATGGCTTTACCTACGTTGGTATGAGATGTAAGACAGCTCCTGTTCTGGTCAGGGAGGAGATGGGTAAATGCTGCACAAAACAAGCACATCTCTCCCAGAGAAACATCCCGGGGCAGCTGGAGCTGGGTGCAGAACAGCAGGCCCGGGTTTATTAATGTTGGGTACAGTTCAGTACTGTCCGTAACACGGAGGAAAAGGAATCTTGAGATCTTACTGGGGATGTGAAGGTAAAATATTTGAAAACCACTAAGCAGTGAGAGATGATTTCATTCTAGTTTTTCTTAAATCACTGTTCTTGCAGTGTTTTTTTTCTAGGTATAGTACTGCTCAAACAAAAAAGAAGCAAAACAGCTCTTGCTGGAAATAAAAACAAAACCATTAAAAGCACGGTTCACCATCTATTTGGAAGACAAGCAACTGAAAAATTCAAGGACAGTTTTATGTTGCTTTATAGCATTTGCAATGCTTCTATTTTTTTTTTTTAAATAGCTATGCACTTTCTTGTGCTGAATTTGAGCCATCCGTTAACCTCAGAGCTGAGTGCTTCATGAGATTGCAAACCTCAGCCACATCCAGAGTTTGCTGGAATTGAACCATTTATCTCAAATCTGGTTGAACCTCATTGTTCATTGCATCACATCCTAACCTCAACCCGTAAATATTTTTTTCACCATAGGCGAATCATTTCCGTAGACTTTCAAAATAATTAACATTATATGTACGCATATATATAGCCACAGAAATAGGATCCCAACATTGAACCAAGATCCTGAGTGTTCCTGCTCCACCTGTTCTGTGCCATGCTCCTCAAGGGCTCTAATGAGCCAGTCTTTAAACAGATACTAAAGACCAATACCAGCCAATTTAAAATCTGAAGTGTGGATATTGCTTAGACTTGAAGATGGAAAAGGGGAGGGGAGACCATCATTCTGCAGCCCAAGACCATCAGTGCTACTCCAGTTCTTGGGACTTAAGTATCTGCCCGAGATGCATCTACCAGCTTTCTCTATTTCACTCAGCAAATACTGCCCAGACCTGCTCCAGAAGGATGAGGCTTTTCCTTCCCTCGTGGCACAGACACCTTCTTATCACTGGCAGAAAGAGCTACTTTTGCTCCAGGGATGGAATTTAGGAACTCCTGACTTTGAAGCTGCCTGCTAGGGAGAACTTTAATTGCTGTCTGGACCAGAAGCATTATCATCTTTAATCAGACGGTCATCCAGATATCTCCTATATACATGTATATGGTGTAATAAAGACAGCTACTCTGGGCAGTTAACGAGGATAATTAGATTTGGGTATAGCAGTGATAACGAGAGGAGGAAATGGTCTAAAATGTATTAAATCTACTGAAAAATGAAGAAGTAAAGTGGCAGCAGAATACTGAAAGGTCACTTTGTGATTAAAAAAGATTAGTGTGGAAGAAGTTCATTTAAATCTACAAAGAAATAGGGTTGCAGTTCATCACTTTGGGAACTGCACTGCTGGAATGACGGCGTGACCCGCGGGAGCCGTGCCACCGGCTGTGTCTTGCTGCTCCGAACAGCCTGCAGGGCTTCTGGGCTTGGGAGGAAAAACAGGACAAAGGAACAACGCCCTGCCGGACCATCGCTGCCTAGAGAGAAGAAAACCAACACCGCGATTTGCTAGTCTGAAGGCAAGCAGCTCAGCTGAACTGCAAGAATACAACACTTGTTTTTTGAGATCTCAGCTGGGATCAGCAGGGCACCCTGTCTGCTGCTCAGCACCCAGCTGGCGCGGGGACCTCCCCGTGCACAAAGCTCACACTTCCCTTGAGTCCAATGAAGAAGAAAAGGGTTTCTGAGGAACAACACAGCAGCAGGTAAAACTGCACCAATGGCATTTTGGAGAAGAAAGATGTTCTGAAGATTTTTTTTCCGTTGTGCTTTTGTTTTTATGAATGTCAAATGCACGCAGAGCCACAGATGTTCATCATCTCTATATTATTGTAAAATGAGCATAATAATAATTATAAGAACACATCCCATTCAAATTTTAATTGGAAAAAAACATCTTTTGTCTTTCATTTAAAGTACTTTTTTCTCACATTCCAACACTGGCATTTTCTCCGTGGTTCCATTCCAGCTTTCCACGAAACGCCGCAGGGCTGGGCGGTGAGGGGAGGACTGCTCCGAGCAGCCACGGCTGCCCGCACCCGTGGAAGCCCTGCTACCCGCTGTGCTGCAAGGCAGCACGCTGTGCTTACTCCTCAGAGCATATGGCGGGCTTCTGGGCTGGACCAGTGATTTAACAATCCGTGGGCAGGAGGACACTCCATTACAACTTCTTTTTTCTTGGGAATAGCTCCAAGCACCAACAGCCAGAACACAATATTCTGCTGCGGTCGTTGTTCCAAAACCACATATTTCCTGCTTTCTTCCCCGAAGCCTTTCAACCTGGCTGATACTTGGTTGAAGTTGGCTGTGGAGTTTGTTTCAAACACAAGTTTCCATGAAGTGATTACTATTTAAGTTTGCACTTCCTCTGGCTCACTGTCTATTGCAATTATGCAAATAAGATGCAACTTTATCCCCTCAGCATAATTACATCAAACACAATTGGGCTATATTAAGACTGACTTAAGAGGAATGAATTCAGTTCATGTAATGATTTCCTAAATCACCCCATGGGGCTGTGGCAAAGAAAATTTTGTCCCAAGAGTGACAGCAAGCATCAAGATGAACAACTGCCTGTCTGGGGCCCGATGCCATGCACCTCAGTCTGCGTTCTGCATCCAGGCACCATGGCTGGAGACGTGCCATTCAAAAAATGCCTTTTTCTGTAATGTGATCATTGCGGTTTATGACTTATGTGACCAACAGGTTTCAAGATGTCAAAAATATGATAAGCCAGAGTTCCCATACACACCTCAGCAAGCTGGGACATGAATTTTCAATGCAATTTAACTTTTCCTGGCCTATTAGACTTACATTTTTCCCTGAAGTACGAGCAGAGGCTGGCAGCATCACTTATTCAATAGGAAGGTTTGATATTCTCTACAAAGGGAAGCTGCACTGCTGTTTGCTTCCAATGATGTTTGCTAGGGATCTTTTTCTAATGTATTACAAATCGTATTTAACACAATGATAAAACGTAACAAACAAAAGGAAACTGCTCTTGAGGAGTAAAATAAGGGCAGCCCCCTACCCCTGGCTGCTAGAGCAGCTCTCCCCAGAGCCAGCAGAAGGAAGCTGGTGCCCGACGGTGCCGCGGGGCTGCCAGCAGCGCTGCGGAAAAAGGAGCCGGCCAGGCTGGGTACAGCTCAAGATATCCTCCTTTAGGGCAAATTGAGTTCTGTTCTGCTAATTTAGTTTGTTTCCATCAATTTGTAGGAGAAATGAAGGCTTCTTATTTCATTTATTTTATGTATTCTCCCGAAGAAATACATTACTAAATTTTAGGAAGCAGATGTTCATTGCTGGATGACAAAAGAACAACATTAAGATGTCTGTTTCCAGTTCTCCTGGATTCATAGCCAAATGAAATTACTACAACAGAAAGAAAAACAAAACAACAGACAGCAGTTTGAATGCAAGAAAGGCATATGGGTAACAGCCTCACTAAGCAAAGAAATGCTCATACCTGGGGATTCCTCGCTTCCTGTAAGTAACAGATTTCAGTGGAAGCTTCTCATAGGGAACAAAACAGAAATGGAATTGGTTTGAAAAGAGAAATGTTGAGATCTGGAAAACTGCTGCACACCAAGAGGAGCACTTAGCAGGGCGGGTTGGAGGATAACGCTGGAGAAGGACGGCATGAGAATGACTGCACAGGAGAAGGGGAATTCGCTCTGCGCTCATAACCATCCCTTTACTCTTCCTCCTAACAGGACTAAGCAGATGGCAAATACAGATGGTAATTAGGGATGGATGAAAGAGATTAAAAAAGGTAAGAACCAGCCTGAACCTTTCTAGTGGTCCTAGAGCATTCAGGAATCGTTTGCTATTGACATTGGAACTGCTGCTCAGCACATTTTGCTCTGCCTGTCAGACCAAACGATGCACAACTCGTGGGCCTCAAAGTATGCGTGGCACAAACTCTTGAGGAATGAATGCAATTATATATATACATATATATATAGGCAAAATACAATTCAAGCCTCACAAACTCTAGTAATTGTGCAGTCTGTGTGACTGCAGGTGCAGAGTGCAACCAGCCAGCTTTGACACAGTCAGTGAACAAGCTAGGAGAGGCCCCATGGCCACCTGCTCTGCAGGTGCACCCCATGTGCTGGTGTTGGTAACTGTTACTCAGCCAACTTTCTGCACCTGGCCCTCCACTCTGTCACTGTAACTTATAATTTCCAAAAGCAAACTCCATTATGTCCAAGGGGCTTAATGCAGAAGGGAAATATTTTAAAACAAACAAACTTGGAAAGTTTTTATTTCTGTGTACTGCTGGCAGACTTGTAGTTCTCCTGTCAGAAACCCTCGGGGATGAATACAAACAGTAGGCAAAGATTATTAAAATATTGTGTTTTTCAGAAACAAACCACTTCATTCTCTACCAACTTTACGTATTTATGGAGGAATAACATGTAAAAATGCCTCTGGGGTTTAAAAATTTAATATTATAGACCTGAGGAGAATGACTAATGAGGTGGTAATGTATCCACAGTACAAATGAATGCAAATGTTTGCTTTCCCTGTGAGCGAGGACACCAAAGCCCATCTTAACGTGCACGACACGTTCCAGGACTCTGTGGAGACCCGGCCTGGCACAGCAGAGGAGTTCCTGCTCTTTACTCAGCGTCTGTGAAGAATTTTTCTTTTCATGTCTAAGAGAACACGGACTCTAATCAGCATGCTTGGTTTGCCCGGAGGAAGCCATGTGGGTAGTTAAGCATCTCTATGGAGGGACAGCAAATTAAGGAAGGATCAGACAATAGACTTCAGGGAAAAAAGAAATGCTGAGAAAGGCGGAAGTTCCGCAAAAGAAACGTCTCATAATGTTTATATATACACATGTGCATGCACAAATACACATACCTGTAAAGTCCACAAGCAATATCTATAGATACATACAGTGCTTAATCTGAATAAAATACAAGTTAAGCTAAGTTTACGTAAAGGGAAACTGCTGCCTTGAACACGAGCTTTTACTTCTTCAGCACAGAGCTCACCCGCTGCTCCAGGGGTGACGTGTCACGGCACCGCATCCTCCCTTCCTACATACACACATGAGACATTAAGAGCATTTTTGTTTCCTTCCTCTAAGGTGACATAGATAACTGTGTATTGCTTTTCAGCTGCAGAAATAACACAGTTTTCAGACGAGGAACATGGACTTTCTGGAAAATTCCAGGGGGATAAAGACTGACTCAGTGTTTTTTATACCCTTTAACATGACCATGTCTATACAGATCTATCCACAAACCACATTTAAGAAATACAAGCAACCAGTTTGAACCACCAATTTTCAGAAAACAAGAAAAGGGTGAGAAGCTGCGAGAGAAGGCTGGCAGAGAGCTCTTACCTTCGATGGTCGCTCGCTTGGGCAGGATGGTGATGGCCCCCTCGGCCACGTCCTCCTGCTGCAGCAGCGGGCTCACCTTGGAGCCCCACGTGTCCGAGCCCACCCACAGGAAGTGCCCCACTTGGTCGGCCCTCTTGGCGGCTGCCAGGATTTGCCTGTGGGAAAGGACATTTGGTTCACAAGCTGATTTCATTTAAGCATACGATTGCTTGGTAAAAAAAAATATGGTGTGTTACAATTGCAGAATGAACAGAAGCAGCACATTCCTGTAACCAACAGAGCTCAGAAATTTCACAACACATCATGCCACGATCCAAGCAGCACAGATTGGTCCTTTCTTTCAACTCATTCTATATCCCACTGACTGCACCGAAACTCTATCCTAACTTCTTGCGTCTCACTTTGCAGAACTGAGCCTCTCAGCACCTGACAATGCCATCACCACGGCAAGCTGACTTAAAATTTGTAAGTGAGAAATAAGAGTCACACTTCTAAAATACTCTTCATATTATTTTAAGGGCAAGTAGTATCTGAATTATGTGGTTTAGCCTTGAGCACCCAAGCCATTTTATCACTAGTAACCACTGTTTGCCATAAAATACACTCTGAGTTACCAAATTACGCATCGTAGTATGAGCTTGGAGAGAGGAGCATCTTCTCAATGCCTCTGAGAGGTAAGGTCAGGTCTGCCATCAAATGCACGAGTAACTGCGAGACAGGAGAAGCCTTCAGACCTCCATCCCTTCCAGCCCACCACTCCCTCCTCCCACGGAGTGATGCACGTTCTGGGTGCCATGAGAGCCAGGCAGCAGCGCGAGGCCAGCACAACCCTGCAAAGGGTAAACCCCACATCCCCACACAGCTCCTACCAACGGGCATTCCCCCTTCGTTATCTGTATTCCTTCTCGCTTTCTCTTTTCTGCATGGCTATCAAGCACAAATGAATCAGTCCCCTCAGCCATCCTTACTTTATGTCCTCATCGTTGGCAAAAATAACAATGGCCCTGGCGTTGGGAGTTTCCAGGAGCTGCTTGATAATTTTGTCGAAGTCGATGGTCTTGTCCTTGCGGTCCTGTGGGATTTTCAGGGACTGAGCAATGCAGAGCCCACCTGCAGAAGAAAGAAGAGAAGGGCTCAGTCATGGGGAGCATGGGAAAGAGGGTGGGAGATGCACGTGGACTGGAGGGGCAGCCTGGGAGGACGGAAAACGCCCTGACCTGACTGCTGAGCTCACCGGGCACTTAACGCTCATGCCAGGCCTCCTGAGGTGTAATTGCCATGCGTTGTTGTTGAGGTGGGACAGACCCTTTCACAGAGCCATGCACAGAGTGCATGCCAGAGCAGGGTCATGGATTGAACAGGTGGGGTCGGTTCCATTACAGAGCAATACACAAATAAGGCAGACATTTAAGGTGAAAAGAACAACAACAACCCAAACATAAACCATGAACAACCTTAAGCTGATTAAAAAAGAACAACAAATAGCTGAAAGGCATGTGATGCTGACAAGGTATTAAACTTTATCTTGGCGAAGAGCAGGGATTCTTTTTGATTTTGCAAGTTGAAAGATATTGAGAGAAAACACTTCCACTGAAGCAGCTTATTTGAAATAGGAACAACAAAGGCGTTGAAATATTGGCAAAGGAAAGATTGGTCCTGAAAATCCTTCCTCACTGAAACGTCCATCATCAAACGGGATGGAGCTGCCTCGAGACAGAGCCCATGGCTGGGAGCTGGGCTGCTCACAAACGCCCAGGTAGCATTGAAAAAAAGTGTCAATACAGCAATAGCAATAAACACATCCACACCAGTTTTCACACATTTCATACATTACAGTTATTTAGCTTGGTTGGGGAAAAAAAAAATTAAAAAGCAAAAATCACATCTCCTATGACATTCTGCTTGTCATTTGAGGCAGATGAAGTCACACTTTTGCCTTTATTGTTTTGTTTCTCAGCAATAAACTCTTTCATCTTCTCTGGCATCTTAGATAACAACTTCCCCAGTATAGCGCACAGTGCGTTAATTAATAGTTTTAGAGGTGCACAGTAAGAAACTGAAGTAGGGATGAATTAATTAAAAGCCAGCGGGATAAAGGAGCTATTTGCTGGTGTCCTTTAAAATACAGATTTAAAAGAACAGTCCAATGAAGAAATAGAGAAGGTGCTGTGCAGGACAGGATTTCTGCTGGAGGAGGCTCTTCCCCCATCAGCACGTGCTACCTGCCTGCATTCTCCAAAGGACAATCCTACAACACAGCAAAGCAGACACATAAAAGCACCTAGAAGAAAACCAGTGAATGCTTGTAAAGACCAAACGCATGATTCTGAAGTTGCAACACATGGCCCTGCTACAGCACATCTCACCTGCAGGTATCTGAGCACTTCACAAAGGAGCTCAGGCATCGCCCGGGCACTGGGCATGCACGGACAGCAGGAGAGAGGAGGGAGCTGCCCGTGTGTCCGTGTGCCCGCGTATGAAAGCAGCACAAACCACGGACTGTTTCAAAGAGCCAAGCTTTGTCACATGAACATTACTGCACTCCCGCTATGGTGTCCTTTCCAGAGGCTCCCACTCGGCCACAGCACAGCAGGAGAGGTTTTATTTTATAGCACTAAGACCAAAGGGGTTTGGCATGCTGGGTGGAGCTGTCACTTAGACACCGCTGAAGGTGCTGTGCAGATCCCCTGCAATCCCTCACAGCTCTCTGTTGCTTCCATTCAGAGAAAGTCCGCTTTCATGAGGATCAGACACAGCCCTGAAGGGCAGGTGCTTGCAGAGAGGCATGCGATGAGATTCCCCAAGCTCTGCTGGTTCCAAAGCACCATACCAACAGGAGCTTCTAAAACCAGAACTAAAGAGTGCCTGCAGTTGCTTTTGCCCAGGTGCGGGGCTGCGCACACGGCTGGGGGGGAGCAGCCAGAGAGGAGCAGCAGCAGCAGGGCTGGGAGCTGGAACCGCAGCAGCAGAACTGCTGCAGGAGGAGCCTGCCTTCCTTACAGCAACTCTGCATCCAAGGGATGGAGAAAAACAAAATCTAGATGCAGAGGATACATTGTGGTTATAAAACTATTATAAAAAAAGCAGTATCTAATATTAACTAATTGACACCTATATGATTCAGGTGCAGGAAAATAAGGGCTAAAATAGTTGGCAATGCTGCTGGCTCAGCAACCCCTCCTGACAATAATTACACCTCTTGTGTGGGTCAGGCAATCTCTACTGCCTGGATGGAGAAGCCAAAAATCTCATTATAGTCGATAATGATTACAGCTGAACTGAGCATCTCTGGACAGGGACAGCTGCAGCCAGACTCTCAATAGTGGGGAAAAAATTCTCTAATGCAATGTACAACTTGAAAGTATGTAATTTCCATGCTTTTTTTTTTTTTTTTTTTCCAAAGAAAAGAAGATGGAGAAAGAAAAGTGTGGAATTTGAGAGGGATGGTTTTGGGTCTTCTTTATGTCAAAGAGTTTTTACTACCTTGGGCAAGTCAGCTCCTGGTTTCCCTGCTGCCCGGAGGTGAAGGGAGGCAGCAGAGCCTGCTTCCAGCACATCAGTGCGGTGAGCAGGAGGAGCTGCTCTTGCATTTAGCCTGGGCTGGGCAGAGAGCTGCATGGGGTGCTGGGAGCTTCCTGAACAGGGCAGCTGAGCCTTTGTGCCAGCCCTGCTATGGAGCTGAAGCAACACAAAGCCTATCACGGGCAAATAAAGCAGCCAGAGAGTGAGACGCAAGAGGATCAAGACCTAGGTGATACAATTCAGACATGTTGATGGATATCCTGATTTTAAATTGCCAGTGTCTCTTCCAGGAAAGTGACACTATTACAAATTGGCTAATGTCTGCTCCCAGTCACCAAAATGGGTCAAGATGTGTTATTGCCTTTATTTGTTTCGCTTTGCTCAAGCCTGCACCAGGCAGCTCTGGCACCCAAGCACAAGCTCGTCCCGAGCACACGCAGCGCAGGGCACGTGCCAGATCTCTCTCCTCAGCAGCAAGAGATGCCCCAGAGATTGGCAGTATGTTGTCCGAATGACACACAGAGCAAGTTTAACTTTCATATTCTCACCTTGCGTTCTTATTACAATAGGAAGCACACGTGCACAGTTATTTAAGCTGTGGAGTTAATTCACAGTGCTGAAGTAAAAATCTCCGAGGGAATTAAGCAGTAGAAGTGTGAAAGCTGCAAATTAAGGATTTTGTCATAGGATTTCTACATGAAAATATCGCTCCTGCTGGACTGGCAAGTCTCCTGCCAGCTACAGAGTGCTGTGCCCACTGCTGGGAGCCCGGCGCTACCCCGTGCTGCACCGTGCCCCGGGGGCGTGCAGCACTGCAGCCACTGCTGCCCAGCAGGCAAGGTGAGCAGGGACAGGCACTCTGCAACTGAATGCAAGGTCCAGCGTTAAGGTAATGGGCACTAGAGAGGCATAAAGGAGATTTGAGCTATAGCTGAGAGGCAGCACTCAGCAAACTCGCTTGCTGTCCCTGCTCCCCCAGCACACAGCACGCACACACCAGGCAACCGGTGACCGCCCTGCCATCGTGCAGAGCTCGCTGAGCTCAGCCGTGATCCCTCCGGCCACACACATGAGCAAACAGCTGTACTGTTAAGATTTCAATTCTTTCCAGCACTAATGACATTGCCAAAATGGAAAGCTTCATGGAAACCTTTAGGAGACATAATTCATTCTTCCTTTGATTCATACAGTTTCTCCTCGGCATCAACAGGAATTACAAGAGCACAAGAGCTTGGGGAATAGCTCCAGCTAACAGATGTATAGCACATTTCGTTTTTCCTCCTTCGATATGTTAAAAAACCCATCATCCTCTAACCACAGGCAGAGTTACAGGGCGCAGGGGCTTGGCTCCCGCTGACACCCCCGCAGCCTGCACACGCTGCTGGCCAGCAGACTGACTCTTCACTGCGTACGTTTCTGAGTTCCTGAAATTGGTGGATTTGAGGTTCTTACAAGCAAATCCTTAGATTTCCTCTGTACTGCTGGAAGTCAGAATATCTCTGTTGGGAAAATGGGAGTGGTAGAGGAAAAAGGAGGAATGGTTAACTCCTTTAAAGATGGAGTTTTAGAAATTGACAGGAATAAGCATAGGAAAAGCGGTCACAGCAGCGACTGTGGCTGTCAGCTCTCTACCACTCTGCTCTTGGAACAATGTCTTTTCTCCTCTGGGCTATGTATAGAAGCCTGACATTGGCATCTTCTTCATCCCTCCCTGCTGCCAGTAAATGCTTCTGCAATAACATGGAGCTGGGAACGGAGCACCAGGAGCAGACCCAGCAGGTTCGGCCTTTCCAGACGCGCCTTTGTCCAGCAAGTAAGCCCTGACGATGCACAGTAATCCACGAAAAGGACAAGACAACAAGGCCAACCACTTCCTCAAACAGTGACTTGGGAATTACTTGGGTTCCTAGCTTCTAGTTTTCCCAATGGTTTGTGCTGCTTTGGCAAACCGACCCAATTGTTTCAAACTGTTCCAGGCATTAAAATTCCCCACGCTGCGAGCCCCTGTCAGCACTCTGAGACAGCACAAAAATGAAAACATTTCAACCAAAATTAACAGCACCTCCTCACTGTTTTTTTTTTTTCTGCCTGGCTGCTGAGGGCTCCCGGCTGCACTGGGGGCTCAGGGAGCAATTCACTGCGCCCAAAGCAAGAACATTAACTTAACCTGAAAAGCAAGGAGCCATCACTGTGGCCTTGTAACGGGATGGAAACGATGAGCTACACTCACAAAACTGAGGTTCAAGTTTCTCCTTCCCACCCCACAGCTAAAACGCTCAACATTCCAAAAAATCCTTTGCTGGGCTTGGAACCTGAAGTTTTCTGTCAATTTTTCAGACAATTGTTATTTAATTAGCAACAGAAGCAAAGTCCTGAAGCTAAGTGAAGAGCTGTGCTGTTGATGAGAAGTTTGGGTCTCATGAGTAGAACAGGATGGGCAGGTGAACAAAATCAATGGAAAATGACCTGTTGTGCAACAAGTGGGACAGTATGACATTTGCTTCCTGCCATCCCTTGTAGCAGTGTCTTACAGGAAGGATTCACACTGTTCAATTGCTGCTGGGAACAATGAACCAAGCCCATTCTGCCCCTGCCTGCATTGGCTTTGAGCTTTCTTCTTCCCCTCACTCCCACACAATATGTATGTGAGACTGCTTCACAAGTGTCCTCAAAAAATGTTTCGCAATGAAAACATTTATTGAGACATTCAAGAAACTTAACTTTGAACTCTGACATTTGTGAGTATAAAAAAGCAGAAAAAATAATAATAAATCCTCTGCAAAGTTTCCCCTCACACTTTTCCAGTCCCCAGCCTCTCGAATCGCACCGCATTCTCCCAACCCTGAAGCACCCAGAGCTGCGTGGAAGGCCCCGTGCAGGCACCAAGCCTGGCCCCCGCGCCCCAGGAGCAGCAGCCGGCACCAGGACGCCCTCGAGCGGCACTGAACCTCTGCTCAGTCACTGGTAAGCAATCACACTCCCAAGGCTCAATACCAAAGCACTTTCTGAACACTAATTTCAGTTCTTCCCTGTTGCATTTAACTCCTATTTATGTGTTTCCACATATACATTTATCACAACCAGCGCTAGGATGGAGGACCAGACCTTCTCACGCAGCACAAAGGGACATGCCTGCTGCCCACAGTGCCCCGACAGCCCCTGGCAGAGGAGGGCTCCTAAGGTTCCCGTTCCTGCTCTGCAGAACCAATGGAGGACACAGAACTCTGGTGCAGAAACAGCAGCTTGGCCTCATCGTGGATCCTGTGCCATGCCATAGTGCAACGGCTGCAAAGCATATCGGGGCCTGGAAGAAGACAGCCTTAAAAATATCACGGCTGGCTTTGCTCACCTGCTGACAGGCTGTGTGCCATGCCTCCGAGGGGCAAAGCCTCGGGAGAGCTCTCTGTGCAGCTTCACGCAGCCATGCATCAAATTGTTTGGGGCATTAAACACCCAGCTCTGGTATTTAAGGGTAATGGATGTATCTAGTAATCAAAGTGTTGCTTCAGTATCCATGGATACCCGTGATTATGTGGTATTTTGATTCTGGTACAACACTAAGTACATTATTCTGCTTCCCTGAAATTTTCCAAGAGCTATTTTTCTTATCACCCCCTAATTGGATTATCAGGTAGCATAGGAGACAATTTAACACCTTCTTCAGATGATTTCTCTACAGAGATCTTTCGGGGGGACTCACTTTCAGCAACGCTGAAAACATTGCTTCAGAAATGTATGTTTCCAATGTTTCTAACTATTAAAAGGAATTCCTAATTAAATTAATACGTTACTTTCATATTAGCAGCTGCCAAAACCTGCCTCCTGGATGTTGATGGGAGGGGGAGCAGCAGCGGGCCCGCACGGCTGCCTTCAGAAGACAGCAGCCAATGGCTCCTACAGCCCCTTCCTCCGGGGGCCCTGCACGCTCCCAGCTCCCTCCTGGGGCAATGGCACTTGCTGGGTTTCACCACAGCCATGGGCTCTGCAGCCCCCTCCCCACTCCTCGCCCCGTTCCTGCTCGTAACCCTGTTAAGCTTGGGATGGCCCAGAGGAGAGGAATTAATTGGAGAAGGAAAATAAATATCAAAGGCATATCGTGTTTTTTCCTTTGTTGTTGCTGTTGCACAGTTTATTATGCCTGTCACTGCTGGGTTTTGGCATATAATTATATATCCCACATACACAATTTATTAGCTCCAATGAATTTTACTTCTAAACCTCATATATTCTATAGAAGAAAAGGAAACCAAAGGTAATAATGCCCAAAACTGAGTTTTGTCCCCAAGTACTGCTTAAATGGCCCAATCAGCATTGTGCTCACAAACAGACTTTCAAACCACAATTGAGAAAATTTCCTGAAAAAGCAGAATTATGTCCTAGAGGCACTGCAATGATAAAGGTTATTACATATGCTCGAAATGCACCTGGCCCGCCAGCCTGCTCGCTGCCAAACCCCTCACCAGGAAAGGGCTATTCACAAAACTGACACGAAAGCCACAAAGCCTTCAAAGAGCAATCACTGAGACGCCAATACACAGCTCCCATGTCTGCTCCAGACAAGCACGAAAGCAGCGAGGTGTGCACCGGGGTGGGGGGGAGGATTTCACTGTGATTTTTTCTCATATATACGGGTTCTCATGTAGTGTTTCATATCACAACGAGAATAACCACCCCAACGTCCATCTGAGCAGGCTCCTTGGTTACCAGCCTCATACAGGAAACGATAAGAATCACAGCAGCAGGCTAGGACAACTTCCAGTGCCATTTCCAAACTTGTAAATTCACAATAAAACAAGCTGGAGAAATAAATCCTGACTACATTGCCGAACCCTAAGTATTTACCTGCCTGCCCCTTAAGACAAAAAACCCGGTGTATGGGGGTATCCAGACAGGGCAGCTGGGTCCTAACGTCCAAAACCAGAGTTCTTGTGAGGCTCTGTTACACGCTTCTGTTTCTTTAATAGAAGCAGTGAATATTCCAGGTAACAAGAGTTATGCTGTCCCTGCATATGCCAGTAAAACAAGTTTACAACTGCAATGGTGTGCAGATAGGACAGAATTTAAATTAAGTCTCCACAGTATCATAATTCAATTGTAAAAATAAAATGTGTCCCAATAATAAAATTACATTAAAACATGGAACTGCAACAATTTATCCACAGGAAACCATCCTCGTGGATATGCAACAGCCCTAACTCAGAAACTTTCTACACAGAAAGATTCTACTGAATCATTTTAAAACTTTGATTTTTGCTAAGCCTGTTTGTTGTCTCATTTTTTCCATGTTAGACATCATCATAATCAAAAAACAGAAGACAAACTGATACTGAAAAGTAATACTTCTAGTATGTTACTCATTAAAGCTTAATTCTACCGTGTCACAGCTTAGCTCCGTGTTTAATGACATTCCTAGTGCGTTTTATCACCTCAAAAATTGTCCTTTATTATGGCGCTTAAACTCCAGCTGTATACAAAAATTAGGACTCTCTCTGGAACACTATATTAAATTATAAGAATGGTAAGACCATCGTTTCCAAAGATTTAGAAAAGCTCTGTTTGCTAGGCAGAGAATGGAGAAGGATATCTCGTTGGTACAACAGCCACCCCTGCTCATGAGCTCACATTTGCTCACCCTGCCAATGATCCAAAGTGCCTCAGAGCAGACTCAGCCTGGGTGTTTGCAGCAGAAGGGACTCGAGATTTAGTGCTACCCTAAAAACTGTACGACAAAAAGTACATTTGAGCCGTACAGTGTAACCATGTGGAAAAAAAAAATCAACATAAAATAAAAGTTACACTCCTGCTTCAAACATTTAGAACACTTTCTTCATTACAACTTTATCACAGCAGTGCTTAAACGACCCAGCCAGGATCCAGACTGCCCTGGAGAACCTCTAAAAGGAGATAAATTCTGCTCTGCAGGACTTCCAGATGAAAACCCCGGACTGGAGTCTGAAGCAGCAGATTCCCAGCTAAATAACATTATCTGTGTGTAGACTTTTGCCATACACCCATCTCTAACAACCAGTGCCTATTATCAAAGAGAAGTGAGTCTTCAAATTCAGAGATCAGAATTACGCTGAAATGAATATAATTAAAGGTCTGTAAAGCAGCCCCGGGTGCATCTGCTGATCAATAGGATGAATATCACAGTGCAAAACATTTTGTATAATCATGTACAGCGTGAAACCAAAAATGATGCAGTCCTCCCTCTGTCTTTTAAGACCTTGCTTTAGTCAGACTAAGACCAACTCTACTGTGTTGTGCATAAAAATAGCAAAGGCAAAGTTCTCAGAAATAGTGTCAGAACACTTTAGAAAACACAGTTTCTTTAGGAACAACTGTAGGCGGTGAAATCTCTGACTGTGGATAGAGACAGAAACAAAGCACCAAAAATACCATGTTTAAAAGCATAACGTACAGCCAAGCAACGATACAAATTAGAACTAAGCTCAACACAAAACACCTGCTGAAGATCTTAGACTTGCAGCTGGTTCATAAATCCCCAAAACTGGCAAATTTGGAAGTCTGAAACTGAAATTCTCATTGAGAACAAAGCAAGACAGCCGTTACAGAGCCGTAGGGGTTGGAAGGGACCTCTGGAGATCACAGAATCACAAAGTTTGGGAAAGCCCTCCCAGATCACCTAGTCCAACCGTCCACCTACCACCAAGAGTGCCCATTAAGCCACTAAACCACGTCCCTTAAACATGTCATCCAGTCCAGCCCCCAGCAGGGCTTCCAGCACCGTGGAGGTGGCTTCAGGCTGCAGGGAACAAATCTGGGCTCTGAGCTGGTCGTGGACGTGCTCAGCTGCCCACGTGCCAGAACCCCAACGGGGGGCAACCAGAAGGCCACAGAAAGCAGCCACAGCGTTCGCATTTAGATCTTGTTTCAGGGGATCAAGTAAGAAATAAATTGATGAAACATTTTCAGTTTTCTTGTAAACAAGTGTTGGGATTAAGATACAGACAGCCACAATCGGAGGGCACACAGCCGAGACCCCGAGCCACCACGGCACCGAGGCAGCGGCCGTGCCCAGCCGAGCGCTGCAGGCCGCAGCCGCCCGCCCGCCGGGTGTGTGGGCAGCCCGCCTCGCCCCCCGCCAACCCCCAGCTATTTGTTTGCCTCCTAAACCGCCTGAATGCAACACTGCTCACAAACAATGCCTGCCGAGGCTGCCTTGGCTCCCTTGCAAAAAGCAATTTCCTGCAACCTTCACATACACTAAAGAATCCTGTGCTCTATGACACGGTTTTATTTGTCTGAACTGCCTCTTGGAGCTCCACTCTGTAATTTAGGAGACTGCTTAGCGCTATGCTGTTCTTGCAGGATATTTCCCCCATAGTAATAATGATGCCACCTCTGGATAGTGAATCATTATAAATTGCAAGCACAAAATGATCTCTAATGATGAAGCTTTTCTAACTACAATTTGGAGTGTTCCCATGTTCCTAATTCATTTTTTTCTTGGAGAGGTAGCATAGTATTTTAGCCTTCTCTCAGTTAATGGCATTTTTTTGGTTGCTATATATCTGTAAGGGCAACTAAAGACTTGTCAGTTCTTCAAAGAATGAGAAATCCAGAGAATAGCAATGACACAATGACAAATCTGGGTGGGAAGGGAGGGAGGATTAGAAATCTTTAAGGTATTCTTTTGGAAGGAAGCCTGCTTTCTAATTTTTCCGCCAAAGAAGAGACCAGCATTCACAACACGAAGAAAATCTTTCATGAGCCAAGTGTCAGGCTTGCAAAGACTCCACGGGAGATAAGGCACATGAAAACAGTGATAGGAACTTGTGGGCTTTGAGTTAGGGGGGACAAAAAGCGAGACATGGGACCAGAGCACAGCACTGGGAAGATCAGTACTGTTTTGGTAGGAAAACAAAAGAAAGCAGGACAGCAGGCCGGGGGACATGGAGGATTAGAGGGGAAGGCAGTAGCTTCCACATCATTTCGTTTAACCTCCAGTTTCTTGTGTCTCATGCAAACCAAGGCAGACAAGAGCTGGTTATGACTCCTATATGCTGCCGGCAGGATGAAGGTCTCTTCTCTGGATGCTTCAGCAATCATCCTAATTCCTCTTCCAGAGAACTACTCCCTAATTAGCACGTGCTATTCTGCTCCCTGCTTCCCACGTTTAATGGAAGCCCTGGACACTGCTCTCATGGCTCCGTTCTGCAGCACTGTAGGCCCCTTCCATATGGAGATCACAGTGGAATCAGACGACGTGTGGTCTAATTTTACAGACAGAATTTCATGACGCACCATTAGCAAATTGGCGTTAGATTATGCATGTCCATATTTCACAGCATTTTGGTGGAAGCTGAATAAAGCTCTGACTCACACATTTGTTAGAAGCATATATAAGCGTACCGTTCTGCAAAGTCTCAAATGCAAATCATCTCTAGAGACTGGATGGGCAGATGGGAGGGCTGAAGTACCACAGGACACTTTCCTGTTAGGACCTACCTGAGTTTCCCAGTCCTCAGTCTCGCTGCAGTGAGACAAGGGCATTGCTGCAGACTTGCAGATTGGCTGCTGCTTCCTGGGACTCAGAACGCGCATTCAGTTAAAACAAGAGTTATTTAAACAGAACAGATCTCCAGCCCTTGGATGAGGGAAATAAAAAATAGAAACAAAACACTAAAGAGTCTTAGGTCTCTTCTTCTCTTTCTCATAATCCTCATCTCCTTCACATTGGAGTAATGTTCTTAATGTACAATACTGTGCTTTAATAACCCACTCTCAAATGACTACTAAAAATGCAATATAGTTCAATAAAACCACTATCTCAGCATTGCAAAAACCACCTCCCTATATACTGCCTGCGGATAATCAGTAAGGTTTAATGGAGTTCTGCAACTGTATGTGCAAATGCTGTAAAAGGCACAGAAGTTAGGAGCAGGCTCCTGGAAGGCAGTCTGGGTTGCAGCCTGGCAGTGCCGTATCTCCTGCAGGGTGGCTGCTGCTGTATCACGGCTGCAGCACAAACAGGCTGGGTGCTGCGGGGACTCTGATGGGGAGCAGCCCCTCATAGTGGGCTCAGCATGGGGCAGGAGCCCATCAGGGCTTTGTACCACAATGGATCGGAGCTCTCAGGTGCCAAAAGCAGCCGCACCAGGGCCATGACTGGGCCCGGGCTTTCTTTATCAGCCATCAGTAGTGCAGCATGGGGCACTGAGCTGCAGGCCCACCTGCCCCAGCCTGCCGCAGCGTTCCTGTGGACACCGAGGGCTGAAGGAGGTGGAGTGCTGCTGTGAGGCAAACACACAGTGTACAGCACAAGGACTGCCCTCCATCTCGGCAGCAAGGCTTTGCTCCACAGGCTTGCAGCAGCAGTCATGGTCTGGTTCCTGGAGCCTCTCACCGCATCAGGTCTCAGATTAAAGCTGCCATGGTACTGAGTGATCTCAATAACGTTTGCAGCAGGCCCGGAGCCTGGCCTCTGGCTCAGTAGGTGCCTTTCAGCTCTGTCACTCATCTGTAATTCGTTTGGGCAAGCCACAAATACAGGCGTGCAGGCTTAGGAGCATGAAAACTTCATCCACAAAAGATGTGCTCAACCTGGCCACTGGGAGCAGCCATCAGGACGGGGCCATTTGCATTCACTTCCCACAGGAGCCCAGAAGGTGGACTGAATATAATTACACGTGAGTTCTTTTAGCACAAAGCTCTTCATTGACTGTTTTCTACAGAAGCTCTTCGATGAACGGCCCATTAAAGACGAGATTCTCTTCATTGGACGCTGAATTCAAGAGGCGTCTGAAATACTTGTCAATATTTGGACTACCTAATGTGTTTAACTGAAAGAGAAGTGATTGCTGCTGAAATCGTTCCTCCAGTAAAAGCCCATATTGCCCCCCAGTGCATCCAAAAACATTAAGGATCTTTAAACTCTTCATTTTCCGTTCAACAACAGAGTTCTGACTATAGTATACCTGTACCTTTGACAGGTCAGTTTTTAAGAAATCCTTCCTTTCCTTCCCAGAAGGAAGAACAAAAGAAAAAATAGATTTTTTCCTCTTTTTGCTGCATACAGTAAAAAGCCCAAACCTCAGTGTTAGGACTTATGGGAATCAAGCTCTTATTTTCCAGACTGAGCTGAAAGGATCCTGAGAGACACTGGAACGACCCAGCCAAGGGGCTCCAGGGCAGAAGGCAAGGGAGGGCTTCATAGTGCGTGTTCTTAGCACTGACCTTGTTACATGCTGACTTAAAAATGTGACTTATAAAATGAGTGAAACCAAGTGAGAACATACACAAAAATAGCAGCAAATACATAAACCACAGATTTCAGGATTTTGAGGTATTCATTTCCAGGGAACATTTCTTAAGCACCACGGTTAAGCAATGGAGAAAAGCCTGTGTTTCCCTTAACTGAATGCATAGGGCAGAACATCCCCCACCAACAGTTCGACAAGATTCTCTCCTCATCCTCTAAGTTTTAAAGACCCCAAGGATCTTACTCCGATATAGCGAATATCCCAGATAAAAAAGGAGCAGTAAGAGTGCAACTGACATCCATTAACATCAAGAACTCGTGTTCTCTTACAGAGATTGCCTTTGCACTGATGGGAACCCAGAGACACTGACAGGTATTCTCACTGCGCGAGCAGGAGAAGGATGGAGTGCCAGGCCTGCCTGGGGGCTGTCTCTGCAGCCCTGGTTCAGTGAGCTGCCATCCAGCGTGGTGACAGTGCTGGACATGCCGGACTACTTCACTGTGCTAATCTATGAAAGAATAATAGCAAGTAAATTTACTTTACAGCAAGAACTTTGGAGAATCAGAATATTTTTATCCTCTCTTCTTTGGTACTTAAGGAAGCAAGAAATGAGGTCACACTCCCAAACCAACAGATAAATATTTAAAGACCCTTATGTAGCAAGAAAGCTCGATCCCTAGACCTTTTGTGGAAACTTCATATGGAAAAGGAACGCTAGCAAATCTGGAATTCAAAAGACCAAAGAGACCGAAAAAAAAAAGGATAAGAAAAAATTAATATGCTGAATAGCTCCCTTCCCCTTACTGTTGGGGCACTCATCACATTAGTCTAAATTTAATTAAATTTTCTTATTTGCAGATCAAATTTCACACTCCCCCACCTACACCTCACGATGTGCACCTACAGCTACTACAGTGCCAAGCTGCCCTTTATTTCAATTGCCATCTATTATATCTCATAGGAATTTAAGAGATAAAAAGCTCAACTCGATAGCTTAAAACGTACATGTGTAACTAATTAGTATGAAGAGGAATTTTGCTTGCTTTATAAGCCCCTGTGCTTCAGGATGTGACGGCACCACTGAAGTCTTGCATCCAAAACCACAGCAGGACATCGGAGATGGGAGGGAAGACCTCTCCCAGGCTCTAACACACCCACAGTGGGGTCAAGGTTGGTTTCTTTGGCATTGTTGTAGCTGTACCTATTTCACTGGAACCATCTGCTCTGACACTTTCCACAGAGCATAAAGTGCCTAGGAAAATGGAAGCAGCCAACTTCTCACCCACTTCAAGCCCTGCCAAATCCCTGAGCCAGCCACAGCCACACCACGGGGATGGACACAATTTGGGTGCAATGCAGCGCAGGTGAGGGGTGCTCTGAGCACCAGCCAGGCTGCAGAAGGAACCCACAGCAGCTTCCAGGCGTGCTCGTGCTGTTGGTGCAGCTCCAGCCCAACCCTGGCCATCATCCAGCCCTGGTGCCTGGGTGCAGCTCGGAGCAGCTGTGGTTGCTCTGTGCTACACAGAGCGATCAGCTGAGCAGATTTTAATATCACTCTAAAAGCAATGAAAATGTTTTCCATGGCTCTGCCCAGCAAGAGGAAGGACGGGCTCAGGCTGACCTCTCCTGCTCCGTGCTGCCCCAGCAGCCAGAGGGCAGCTGGCAGCAGCAAGAGGTTCCAGTGCCTTGAATGCATTACAGCAGATCAGGGACAATAATATTCTCTCTTGAGGTTGTTAGGCCTATTACTTGCAGGGAGGAATTTAAATAATGTTAAATAATGTGACTGCCACACACACTAAATACCAGCAACTTTTAGGAAAACACATTAAGTTTTACTTCACATCAAACACCTATTTTCTTTATTCTTAATTCATTCTGTGACCAGGAAGATAACAAATAAAGGTCATTCGGCATGAACTACTGCCACATGCAGGAGAAATTAACACTTAAAATTAATTTCAAATATTTCTCCTGGTTTCATAGGTTTTAAATTAATCATTCTTCCCAATATTTTGACATATTGGAAGAACTCGATCAGATGGATTCCAAAACAATGACTGAAGAGACAGCTCACCGACTTCCTAAGATGTCTCTCTGGCATTTCGTGCCCACCTCCTCCTTTGAAGCCTGCACTAATGCCACCAACAAGCTGCTTTCCCATCTAATCTATTTACATTGAGAGCACTGACTCTTCGGTTTAAAATCCCATTTCTCACAGCTGACACATACACACACCAGATCATTTCACAGCATTTTTTGCTTCTTTATAGCACGCCCAGGAGTCAGCCCGGGGCTGTGACCCCCGGCAGGCAGTGCTGGTGCCAGCAGTGCCCCTCGGCCCGGACCAGACCCGCAAAGCTGGGTGCTTCTCTTTGCACATCTCAGTGAGCAACTGCCAATCAGCAACAGCCCTCAAGCACATTTGGAGACAAGCACAAGGTTTGGGCAACCACAGCACTGCAGTTACGCCTTCATCAGAGTGAGGCATAAAAAAGGGATGAAAAGAATATAAACCCAATATCAGGAACATCAAGAATATATAAGCAATATACCCAACGTTCAACCTGTTTGCTTCCATTTGCTCTAAGAATCGTTATTTTGAATAAATGATTTTTTTTTTAATTAAGTTGCCCGAAGAGTTAGTTAGGTAACACCTGGCTGTCAAACGTTTTGCACAGTTCCATTTACCCAAGCAGCGTCTCTGCAGCCACAGCTCCAGTTTGCTGTGAGACAGCAATTTGTTGAGTCATGCTCTTTTTCCCTCTGTATCCCATTTTGAGTCCCCAGACAGTGTCAGTTCTCCATTTGTTAATCCATATTTAATTTTTAAATCACAAAACACCCTGGTTTTAAAGATAAGCTTTTAAAATGCCCTCCTACACAGTCTTTCTTGCTGTCTCCCGGGATATTGCTGATAACAAGCAAAATCACACGCTTCAAATATTAATGAAGAAACTGCTACTGCAAAGCGAGAACTTTGAGGCCAGGTGATTGTCGTGTGGAGATGTGATTTCAAATCCAGCCTGAAGAGAAACAAGGCTAAGGACAGGAGCACTAAAGGCAACACACCGGTGTCAGACGGGGATCCATGGGATATCCCGGGAGCACAGAAAGAGCAGAGATAACCTCGGGGCTGTTGTGTGCTCCTGCGTGCAGCGTCCCTGGAACACACGCACAACTGACAATATGAAACAGCCTTCCATCTGCAAGCTGCCCTGCTGAAATCCAGACACTGAAATCCCTTGAGCTGTTTGCCTGCTTTTGTTTCCTAAGGAATATAATTTCTGGGTAACCTTGCTGCCTCAGACACAGCCCAGACGCCAGAGCTCCCCGTGCCTCGAGACAGCAGCTCCCTCCCTCCCTCCCATTTTAAATGCCTCCAAAATCTCCAGGGAATGACAGTACTGCCCTTTGTATGCGGCAGAAGACCCTTCCTTAGTTCATGTCTTGCCACAGAAGCCAGAGGTGAGAGGGGCACACAAGCTGCACCAGAGATGTCCCCACCTGGGATGGGCAATGGGAAGCCATCAGCAATGGCTGCCCGCTGAGCGGGCGTCTCAGCAAAGCTCTTACTGCAAGCTCGATTCCTGTCACACCAGAAAAACATTTCTACTGAAATTAAAATGATTCTAGGATGAAGTTTCATTTCTCAGCACCATTCCGAAAGTAAGATTCACCCACCTGGTGCAGGTCCTCTCCTCTTAAGGAAATGATTCCAAACACGCAGGTTTCATCAGGGCCTGGCGATGTCTCCAGATCATTGACATCCTGGCCTCTCCCTCCCCATAGACTCTTAGAAAAAGGGCTGTTTCATTCTATTATCATTATTTTAACTTTATTCCCAAGTTTAGAAACATGATGTTTCTAAACCGTTTGGCTTCATACAACAAATGCAGAGTTCAAAGATTTTCATGTCCTCTGACTGGGTTTGGAGAATACTAATGTAATCTCTACTTCAAGGCACTGAGCTTCTGTAGCAGAGAATGGTGTAGGAAAATATTTTTTTTTCCACATTTCAACTATATAACGAATGCTCCCACAGGTTTTCAATAAGTGTAAGGGCTTTCTTTTAAGACAACTCTTCTGAAGTAGCTGGGGGCACAGTACAAAATATTTTTAAAATATGCTTTCATTCTTGAAAAAGCACACAGATACCACTGAGGATAAGAGAAGAAAAACAAACATCAGAATTGCATCTCTGCACCAGCACATCATTATCTCCCCATCACACTGTAAAGCATAAGATGCTCTCATGAATTTGATGTAGTGCAGTGTCAGGACAAGGAAAGGACACAGGAGCCCAGCCTTCTGGTTTATGTCCCCTTCTGCTTTGTCATCAGCAAGAAGTTCAACTGAACATTTACTTCAAATGTTTACTTCCTTTTAAATAAATAAATGGAATTTGTAAAATGACAGTTCAAGTGGTTCACTCTAAGTCACTAAAATGGGAGCATCATGAAAATGATATTACGTTCCAACACTCAGCCTTGTATTTCTTCACATCTTCTGACAAAAATCTATTCTAAAGCCTCATCAAATCTCACTTATCAGATCTCCTCAATAACTCCATTTTAGTTCATTAAAAAAGTCCTGCAGTTCGCAATGGCATTTGAATCCAAAGCACAAACTGCATAAACGCTCTTACCTGACACTATTGGAAACGCACTCTGAGAAGACAAACAGCATTCTAGCCCATCCACTACTTACAAAGCCACGGCTACTCGCACTGCTGCGGCTATTGCACGCGGCAGTTCCAGCAAGCACCTTTACACCTCAGCTGCTGACGTCCGACTTCAGATAACACGCTTCTGGGTTGCAGGAGGCTTCTTGCTTTTTCTTGTAATTAAAGGACAAAGAAGCAGAGCAGTGGGAGGACTTCTGTTTTCAATGGAAGGCATGTCAGTGTGGGAACATGCAACTGTTGCATCCGGCCTAAATGAAAGGAATTCAAGATGAATCGGCTGCATACGTCTCTCTTGTAGACCAATAAGGAAAACTATTTTCCATAAAAGTTGTGAGCCTGCATGTCTAGCAATGTATCAGACAAGAACAGCTATCTAGTGAAGTCACATTTTGTAAACTTGTTTTTAAATTTAGATAAAAATTGGTGTCTCCACGTTACTGCTAACCGCACAGACCTGCCTATGAAACCATGAGCTAACAACGTAGAGATGCCAAATGCAGCACGGTGCAGGGCTCTATGACAAAGTGCCTGCACAGAACTGAGGACAAACAGAAAGGATTCAATGTGAGATATGGTGTGAGAACAGGTTTTTAGGGCCCTTCCCTTCTGTCCAGAAGCAGAAACCACACTGGAGACCAAGAGCCCAGCCAGGAGGGGCAGGAGGTGCCCGCAGCCCCGGCGCTGCCCCTCGCCCCGCACCAGCTGCGGCTCCCGGCTCTGCGGCGGCCGCACGGGCTGTACGAAGCAGGATGAGCACGATGCTACACCCGAGCTCCCCTCAAAACCTCACATCCAGGTTTTACTTAACACGTGGCTCCATCAGGGTGAAAAGACAATTTGTAAAATTAATTTTCCTAAGAAACCTATTCAAACGTAAGCCATTTAAAGAGCTAATTTCCTCTCTGTCCTCCAGGAACGTTATTTACTAGGATTACCTTTATCGGGGAAATTATCACAGGCAGCTGAACGCTCTTATCTCGCGCTGCGTCATGAGGGAGACCGGGGCCTCCTGGAGCCCTGCCCTCGTCCCCCGCTGCCCACGATCACCCAGCATCTCCCAGCAGCACCCTCAGATCCCCCCAGGGGAAAGCAGCCCTATCATGGCAATGAATCCGGATGACACGATAAAGCCACCAAGCGATGCTTTTATCAAACAATCTGCTAAAACGTCAGTGCAAAATCTAGGGATGCATTAAAGGAGGAGTTGCAGAAAAATATTTTCAATTACGGAGCAGAACTGTTGGAACATATTTTCTCTCTTTGCACACCTGTTTTCGTTCTGCATTTTTCTCATCTGCCTGCTTACTAGAAAGAGCTACAACAGCATGAAAGGAAATAAATTAAAAATAATAATTGGAAAGTAGAAGGGAGGGTAAGAGATGGGCACGGGAACATAACCATGAAAGAGAGATGTAATTAAAGCCTTGCAGCGATGCCATGCCAGGGAGGTGCTGCTCGCCCGGGCTCTGCCAGCCGGGAGGGGCCCGCGGCCTTCGGGAGCGCCTGGGCCTGCGCCGCCGCCTTTGGGTCTTAGAAGATGTAATGCCTTCTGCATTAAAACATGATGATTTTAAATACGCAGTAATAACTTCCTGGTAATAGAGTTAGTCTCTCTGAATAAAACCAGCCCTCTTTCACAGGAAGCGTTCATGCAGAGGAGAACAGGAGAGCCAATAAAGCCCTCCATCACGACCTCTCTGAGATAACTGCCTTCCAGAAGATGGCTGTTGGAGTAACACTGCATTTTCCCTTTTCCTTATCTTCATTAATACACCACTTTATGCCTGACACACGACAGCTCCTCTCCTCCAGAATTACATTTTTATGCTAACTAGGAAAAAGCGCACAGGGACAGGAAACCTCTGTGGTGCCAGGGGTGGCTGGGCCCTACCTGCAGGCAGAGCCCTCACTGCAGCCCCAGCACGGCCACGGGACGGCTGCTGCTGCCCCTCCCTCGAGGCACCGGTACCCAGCGCTGGGGAAACGTTTTCTCAGCTGCTCCAGAATAAACCAACACATTTACTTCTCATTTACAGCCACACCACTTACAATCAATACCTGCCCTTTGCATCGGCACATTAGCATCGTGCCTTGCCGATTCTTTCCTTAATTTGGGCTCTGAGGGAACCACTTGCCTCGCACACCGATGGCTGTATTGGTGACCCCACTGCCCCTCACGCAACGCTTGTTGCTCCCAGCCCAGAAAACCCAGCAGCCTTCACATGAATTCAGCAAGTACTCAACTCACATCTGACAAAAAGACAAACTTTTTTTTCCCTAAACAATTCCTAGGACCTAATTGAGAGTGAAGGGAAAATGACATCTATCCAAAGTAGGTAATGAATTAAATGATTGCAGAGATCTTTTCTTTCCCATTTCTTTTTTTCTTTCAGTTCATAGGATGCCCGCAGCACCCTCATCAACACCCTGTGCTTAGACCAACTCAGCTGCTAGGATTTCAGCATCCCGTACCCAAACCCTGAGCAGCTTTAGGAAGGAACAGAACCCTATTCCCAGCCCAGAGATGTGTGCCATTGGCTGTGTGCGTCCTGCCTGGCTGCAGTGATGGAGCTAAACTGCGTCAGACCCCAGGGAGAGGCTGAGGTCACCCAAATGATTGGGGTGGGCTTCCTGCAGCAACCACAGATCCTTTTCCTCCTTCCCCCTCTTTGTATGTGTCCAGGGTCTCCTCACACTGCTGCAGAGCCAACACACAGATTTACAGACACACACAGCGTGCCGCAATCTTACACAAGTGACATCGGCCGAATATTCATTTTAATGACAGGATTTTTTTTTTTAATGTTAATAATAGCATGTCACCGAGGGTTGAAAAAGAAATGGAAACACTTTTTACCTACCAAAATATGGAGTTCAGTGTTCTGTGTTTCCCTTGCAACAGCTGAAGGCATCACTAACACCTAAAACAGAGCAAAGAGCTGCACTTGCATATTAAATGTCTAATGACAAGATGCAGAAATAACTGCCATTTATCATCTCTCTCAAGGAACATATTTTAAAGGATGTATGCAGCTTAAACCAAGGGAAAACATATCTTCCTCCATCCCCAGAAAATAAGTTTGTTTCCTAATACGTGTTTATGGGAAGAAGGAAGAGGAAATGCTCCCAGGCAGCCAGGGCACTGCTGCTCGGCGCCGCGTCTCCCTCTTGGTCTGTCGGAGAGTTGGATCTTTTTAAATGTATTTCAGTGGCTATGTTGGCACAGTGCAAAAGAAAAGACATAGGAACAAAAGCAAACATGGAGAAATGCAGAAGTGGAAGGAACAAAACAAGAAAACATTTATTGTAGTGAAGATTAGCTGTAATTACTGGCAACTGCCGGTAACCAGTAAACAACAGTCAGCACTGTAGAAATTTATGCTATTTGCAACTTCAATAAGCAAATGGATCACAGCTTTTATGCATGCTTAATTTTTCTATCAGTTCTACCTTCTGAGTGGGTTTGATATTTGCTAATATCCTCAGATTTCAAAAGCAGATGATGTAATACCTGCTTAAGAACAATAGATTGTTTGATGCATTTTTTTTTCCAGCCAGGCACTCAGAATTGTACAGAATTTCTATCCAAACTAGGTAGGAGCACACAATAAGAGAGATTATCAATGCTCAGAAGCAAAAGAAATTGCAAACAAGACTTGTTTGAGGCCACAGCTTTGCCCTGGAGTTGGCTAGACAAAAACACGTACAAATCAATACTTACTGAGACAGGTTATATCTCATTAGCAACTCCTGGTTCATTTGCTGCCTTTTATACTGTCCCTGTAAGCCTCCCAACAACTCGCAGTCCTCGGTGCATGACAGCTACCTTTCAGAAGAGTAATGCCCTCGTACTTAGGCAGAAGCCAGGAGACATAATTTTCCTACTGCTTAGGCAGAAGCCAGATGCAACGCAACGCTGCTGCAAAGTGCATCAATACGCTGCTTTCTCATCACCTTTATGGACAGTTTAAGGAGGCGTCAGCAGGTCCCCGTGGGCTGCAGCTTCCACCCGTGCCTTTGTTTAACGCTGCCATGTGTCGGCTGGAAAGCAGCGATTCATGAAACCCAATGCTAAAGAAATTCAAAAATAATGATAAACAGAGCCATTCCTCTTTGTAGTTGATTTCCATTTAGCTGTACCTGCACATAAAAGAGCTATCAAAGAAAGCTATCTGTTACTTGCCAATTCAAAATGACTTCAGAAAGCAGTCCCCAAGCTTCCAGTGATAGATGTCCAACAAAACAACCTCCTAATCTCTGCAAATTGTTGCTAAGAGCTACATTAAACCAGCCTGCCATCAATCTTTGTTGTCTTTGCTGTAACTCAACTGGATGTACTTCCTAAAAGTACTTATAAGAAACAACTGCAGTAAGCTGCTATGGCAAAAGTAAAGCCAGCAACACAAAATGAGAGCTCTGCTTCCAGAAACCCAGCACTTGCATCCTCCAGCTACTCTACCAGGGGGAACCATAAGGAAGGAAAGACAATTAATACTGACAGTGGTTTGGTTTTGCCTCCATTTCAAAAATGTTTCCCCCATTCTTACTTCTGACACAAACAACTTCCTTGGATAAACTTATGATTAATTAAAAAAAAAAAAGTCCTAACTACTGTAGCTTTCTGGCTCCAGGGTAGCTTGTTGAATTATTAGTGTTGAGTCACATTTAATTTGAGTTCTTCAAAGGTGAAAGGGTTGAAGAAATCAGGGGCACTGACCATACCTTCCAAATCCTAGTGGATGCCTTTGGGTTTCTGCCTGCCAGCTGGAATGTGAGGCAGAGGGAAGTTATAGCCCTCCTGCTAACAGATCGAAATGAATTAAAAGTTTTTTGTTTTCCAGTATGGTTAAGACTTTGTGTTAAATGCTCTTGGTACTCCTACTGAGATCTAGTTCTAGACACAATATCATTCCTGTTTCTAAATCTATCTGAAACACCTGATCTATCCACTCACCAGCACCTGAGAAATTCCCCACACGCCCAAACCCATACATACAAAGCACAGGACAATAGAGACCAATTTTCCCTGTCTCAGGAGCAGACTGTGTAGATCACAGGCAGAGCACTCAAGCACTCACTAGATTCACAACAAGATATGCTGAAAAACTGAACAATTTCGGACAATTTCTTTAATGTTTCAGTCATTTTCTCTGTTACTTTATCTTGAAATAACCCGTTTTGTCAGATGTCAGCATATCTTAGACGACAAACTAGCTACTCCATCTCTTCCACATGAAACCGAAGGAACCCTCCCACCGCCGTCCCCGTGCCTCCAGCTTCGCCCCCCGACCCCCAGGAGAGCAGCCCCAGCACCTTTCAGAGCTCAATCACCCCCACTTCTTGATTGGTTTTAGAAAAGGCAGATCATTTTCCAAAGCCCCAACTACTCAGGCAAAATGAGAGATAATCTAAAAAAAAAAAAAAAAAAAAATCACACTGAATTTCCTGCAAGTTATTGGCATTATAGCAGCTACCTATTTTTATACTACTTTAAAACATCTATTTGTTTCAGGCGAACAACAGTCGGTATTTTTACTACCATTATTTAGTAGGCAAGGTAAGGAAAGTATAGTGTTGAGCAGAGCCTAGGGAATTGTTTCTGGATTAAACACAGAGCCAGTACCTATGATATTCTTATTCAAGACTCCTTTTATTTCCCATTGATTTTTCTTCAGCAATGTCACTTGTGATAACAGATCCAGATCCTAGTTGACCTACATAATAATATTTCTGGTACAGAAAGCACACATTGCTTTTCACTATTTTTATGGAACATAAATGTAAATGTCCATGGTTTGCTTGGTTATCGTGCCTCTCAGTTGCTATAAAAATCGAATTTGAACAGATGTGCCAAGTTTATCCAATTTGTAAGCCAAGTTCTCAGATCTATTTTTTTTTTCAGAAGTATACAACAATTAAATAGGTTTATTATTTTGTACTGAGGCATAAATCTTCCTGTTCTACACTAGTATGACACCGAAGGGCTGCAATCTCGCGACGGCCATCTCTGACCCGAGGGAAGGAGGAGACAGAAGCTCTCCTTCAGCCCCTGTCAACATTGATCAGTTTGTAGTAAGATGCAAACGTGGTAAGAAAGGAAGAGAGAGGCATCAAAACAATTTCAAGCGTTTTCAATTATTGTGTTACCTCCTAACTGCCATAAATTAATCCTTCAAAATGACAGACCTCTTGTTCTCTCTTCTTGCTGTTTCACTCCTCCTTTCCCTAAAATTTAATAGCAGCCTCACCTGCCTGCCACTTCCAAAACAGCACAGAGCGATTGCATTCAGATCCGTGCTTTGAATCAGACTTCAGTAAACATAAGAAAAATGCTGTTTAACTTTGTTGAAATACATATATGATTAAAAAAAAACGTACTGTACAAAAGATGCACAAATAATTCAGCTGGTAACACTAAGAATGCACTGTCTACAGTGCAGTCATTTTCACGGCCTGCCTTTGCACCGTTATTCCCACAGAGCCCCATCTCCATCCCGCTGGGAACGAAGGCGCGAGGCAGAGACCCTGCAGGGAGGTCACCTCCCCCCCCCAGCCTGGGCTGGCCCTGGCACGGCTCTGGCTGCACAGATCCCTTCTGCTCCCCACGCTCCAAGAGCGGAAGAAAGATTAAAATTGAAGATGAAGATAAATAAATAAAGATAAATTAAAAATAAATAGAGCCACGGGCTGGCAAACACAAGATCCGAGTGACAAGCCTGAAGCTGAGTCCTGGTTTCCAGCACTATCCACGTTATTGATATTCAGCTCATGATTCAATGGACATTTCATAAGTTCAAAACTATAAGCCTTTACAGGCATTGAGGAAAAGGTTTTGCTCAAAATAACCAAAAAAAAAAAAAAAAAAAAGTCAAACTAAAAACTGGCCACATGACTAAATACCAGAGAGGTAAGACAACAGCAAAATGAATCTTGAAAACTAAATTACCAAAGAGCTTAGAAAATCGGTGTTATGCATATATTCTGATTTGTTACAAACGTGTGGGCTGCAGCCAACAGAGGCATTTCCTCCCTGGGCTGCAAGCACCAAGCCCCAGCCCGGGGCTGAGCAGAGAGGACCGGGGGGGCAGGAGGAGCCCCCCCGGCTGGCACGCACAGCCAGCACCCCGTGCTCTGCTGCCGGGGAGAGAGGAGCCAAGGGGGTGGGCCCATGTGGAAACAAACAATCAGAAGAGGACACATTTGCCAAAATAACGTTTATACCTGTTATGATGCGGAAACTTTAATCCATCTCTGTTGATCCCAGCCTCCTTACCTTGGCATGTTCTGTCCTTCCTTGTCATGCTTACAGGGTATTCGCTGTCAGTAATCTTGTTTACTTTAATAAAGAAGTCAGTAATGAAAACAAAATCCTGTGAATCAAATGTTGACTCAAAACTGAAGAGAAATTCCCATAGGCAATTTTTTTCAGTACTCTGTCAGCATAACTAATTCAATTAACACCAGCCAGAGGAAGATTATGCAAAGCTACAGAGCTGAACGTATATATTTGTATGTATATAGTAAGAGAGTTTATGGGTTAAGGAACACTCTGTGTTCAAGTTAGGAGTTGCAGCTACATTTTGTACTTCATGTTTTAATGGCTGGTGCAAAATTTTGGCAATTACACCCCACGACCTTCTCCTCACACACCAAACGTTCACGGAGAGCAGCGCACTTGGATTGATTTCTCCTAAGGTGTAGGCATCGCTTTATAGAGAGCAGTATTAGTAATAAGGCCCGAGAGGGCAGAAATGTTAAATAGGTCAGCGGGTCCACCAGAGTTAATAGCACTATTTGGTGCTCAGACACCTTATGAGTCTAGGTTAATGAGTTCAGCGTCTCACAGGAGATCCTTAGATCTCCCTGCACTGCCAGTTGGACTTCAGCGAGCATTTACACACTCACGCATATGTGTGATGTCAAAGTTTGAAAATCCTCTGCTTTTAATGACTTTTTTTTTCCAATGTAGATCATTACTGAAAGGTATCTATATCTGTTAATTAGCAACCACACACATGCACAAAATATAGTACGAAACGAAAACACATCAGCTCTGATTTGAATACAGAACGCAGAGAAGCCCCCAGGCTTCACTCTTCTTTCTCCCCAGCAGTAAATCAAACTCATCATAAAGCACATGAAAGAAAAGCCACTAAAAAAAATCAGGGAAGTGGGAAGAAGCTTGTCTTGTGGCTCATCCATGCAAGGAGAGAATCGAGGTCTGCTCTTGACAGAGCTCTCACAAAGAAGCCCATCCAAGCAGTCAGAAAGCTCTTTTATGAGAAAATACAGTCTTGTCTTTTTCTTGGGCTCAAAAAATGGAGTTGTAAAAACCCACCTAAGCAAGCTACCAAAGAAAACCCTTGGCCATTTGGATATGAATTAACACCTGAGAATGGGAACTGAAATGAATGTGAATTCCTGGGTTGGGCAGTCCAGGCAATCTGGCTGCTTTTAGTTCAGAACGAACACATCCCGGCAATCTCTGCATCGGAGGCAGCGTGACTTCGCCTCGCTGCGTAGGTCTAAGAATATGGAAAGTTTTCAGAATAAATCTCATATTTTCTTTTCTGTTAAAAGCACTGAAATTTCCTGCCTCAAGTCTTCCTTCAGGCTAATTTAACACTGAAGATCAGCCAGAGCAAATCAAAACTTCACCAGCATGCACTGAGATAAGTCAAAGTTTCATATTAACATCATTTTTGCTTGAAAAATGAATTTACAGTCAAAATCATATACTTTTTATAGACGTGCGAATTAAGGCTAACTAAAACTTAAAATAAAATGCAAGTTAAACAGCCATATGGGTAGCTCCTAAGACAAAGGCAAGAAGAGGATCAGTGCAGATTACAAAGCAGCGATTTTGCACAGGCTGCTGTGTCTGACTGCATCTGGAGCCTGAGTCCCAGCTAACAGCCACAGCTTTACTGCTCTGCTGCATCTTCCAGGAGGACCTCAGGGCCGTTAACTGAGAACATTCAGAAGCCTAAATGTGAAGTAAACCTGCATCGCTCTGACTTCACCCTTGGGGAAGCTGAAATAGCACGGTGAAAAATTTCATTGACTTCTTTTGACCTCAGCTGGCTCTGGAATATTCCACTAAAAAACCTGGCCAAAGCCCTGAATTTAATCTGCAGCAGAGCTACAGATTCAACATCCAGCTTTCCCCAGCGCTGGATACTGAATCAAATGCTATCATTGCTGGACTGGAACACGCCCAAGGATGCTCTGGACAACATGCAGCATGACATTTTAAACAATCAAAGAGAGGTTGTGGGAGTAGCCTTTTTAAAATGGTTTTAATTATTATTTTAAACGTAAGGGCAACATCTGCTCTAGGAAGCCTGCCAGGCAGCAGGCTGAACCAACTGGGGGCCAGCACATCAGCTGGGGCAGCGGGCATGCAGCACTTCGACTGCTCCTGTAAACCCTAACTGGGCAGCTCCCTCCTAAAGGCTCCATGTGCCCTCCAAATCGGCGATGACAGCACAGTGCCAGCACCCACTCTGTCCCAGCCCATGCAGGTGACACCCACGGGCACTGGAGATAGGATGGGCAGACTGGGCTTGGCCAAAGGCACCATCTTGGCTTTGTTCATTATTCATGCAGAAAAATACTGACTGGAGCATTTGTACTTGCGGCTGCAGGATGCTGGATGGCCACTGCTCGCCTCCACCTCCCTCCTCCCCACAGAAACAAAAGCCAACAGCAGTGCTTTGTCTCACAGCACGGCGCAACCAGCTCGGGTTTATTGTTCTCCCTGTTGGCACCCACACTGCATCCCTGACACAGAAACTAAAGCCCTCCTGACGTCTACCTCCGACTGCACAAAGCCAGGCAACTACACCATGAACTAAGGACATTTAAGGAACGTGGATGAGCAGGAACAAAGCACCTTCAAGATGCGTGTTGTAGGTATATATGGAGAGAAAAAGAGAGACACACCTATCTATACACACAAATTTTGAGGGAAAAGAGAAAGCAGAAGATGGGGAGTCACCGCACGTCACCACGCAGACTGTCTCTGGGGTATTTTTAACCACAGCTCGTTGAGGAATGTTCCTGCTCTGAGCTTCTTGTTTACGTCTGTCTACAATGAGAGCAAAGGTGAATTTCTAGAGGTTTTTATATTCACATCCTTGAAAGAATAATGAATACATAAATCTGCAGAGAGGAACAGCAATCTGTACAGACAAAACGTAAGTGTTGGCGTGCCTCATGCAACAGCCAGCCATAAACGATTTCTGGTTCCTTGAGGTAAACATTGCATCCTTCACCGCTGCACAACGTGCAGGATTCAAGACAAGCACAAGGATAACGGCCCCAGACTGTACAAAGATGCTGTCTGCGGGAGGGTGAGCCAGGTCTGGGTTTTATCTGGTTCTTCTTTGATTGCTGCTTCCTTCCACCAAGATGCAATCTTACGGTCACTTTGCCCTTCATCTTTCCAATGTCTATTTGATTTCCTTCAGAGTAAATCATTTATGGTAGATTTAATTTCTTGGAATTGATAATGAGTGTAGCTAGATATGGATCCTTTCATTTAGAAGTCTTCTTTCCAATTCAGTCAGCTTTCTCAGCCACACCACTAGCTTGAAAGCAATGTGGGATGGCTGCGTTGGGGAATAAAGAATACAGAAAATGGACAAAAGATAGATTAATTAATCTACCAGAAACACTGAGCCGCTGTCTGTAATCAGTTTAACTGCATTGCTCCCTCTCCACAAACTCGTGCTCCTCCGGGGAGCCCTGCAGTGCTGCAGGCAGCCTCGGGCGCTGTCTGGCGGCAGCGATTGCCTCCACCCTCCCTGCCCGTTCCATCTCGCAGCACAGGGCTCCCATCCGAACACAGGACACCAGGAGAGAAATATCATTATTGGCATGGATTTCCTCCTCCTAAGCTTAACAAATGTTTTATGAACAATGCAATGTGACACTCACAGGCACTCCAGTGGCCACCAGTGAGGGCAGGAGGGCATCACGCTGCAGGACAGACAGACGGACACTGCTTGAGACCCTGCCCTCTGCTATGAGCAGCGTTCAAGTTCTCCTGCCTCATCCTCCTCGGGGCTGACATCATGGCCATGTGCCAGGCTGCAAAGCATTATTTACCAAGAGCAATCAGCACCTACCTGTTTCTCACCAGGATGTTTTCCCAGCGTTGGTAACCTTCTTGCAGTGACTGGGGCTTTTGGATGGACACAGAAGATTTGGATCAATGGAGATGGGAGATTTAGTTATAAGAAAAGAGGCTACCTGCAGGAACTTTGGAGAAACTCCAGGTTTATGAGCAAAATCACACATCGGATTTCATTTTTGACCCCTTCCCTGTTAATACATTTCCACATTTGACCAAGTTGCATTTTGCTGTCAACCTATCTTCTTATCTTTGTAGAATACGTGTCTCCTTGAATGTTTATGTAAACTGGTAAAAGAATGCATCTATGCAAATAACAGTACAACAATATCTTTTTAAAATAACATGGAGATGAGTAATGTCCATATCGTAACTGATGACTGAACCATTTACCCATAAATGTATTTGGTTTGGGACTGGAAGCTTAGAAAATGAACTGACAGAATCACATGGCTTATCTCACTGAAAGTATGTCATTTTTACAGAAGAGTTAATTTTTCAAGAAAAACATCAGCTGCCAAAGCAATGAGACATTTAAACTTGATAAGAATGTATAAAGACTTGCAAAGAAAACTTTTCCCATTCAGCTGTAATAGGATTAGAAACCTCCCCAAGGGCTCCAAGAGCTGGAATTTTGCCCTGAACAGGAAAGAAATGGCCCCAGATTACATGGAAGAGAATCTGGGCTGAATTTCCACATTTTGTCATTTTTTACAGTAAAATTTAATCAGTAAGAGATTCCTTATGTTAAGCATACAAGCTGTAAGCTTTTCCAGCGTGTGCTCAGTTTAGAAAAAAATTGGAGATGCATTCATGCTCTTTATCTGCCAAAGTCACCGAGTGGCATGGTGTGCGCATGGGGGGAAATCACTCACTCAAATGGTATCAACTCTTCCCTCTTTACACTTGAAAGGATATTTTAAAATGCGTGGCTGGGGAGGAACAAAGCTCTCTTTCTTTCATGTGGGTATGTTTCTACTGAAAGTAGTGGGAGCTGTCTAACATGGAGATCTGAGTTTGGATGTCGGTTTTTGTCTACTGTAATTCCTCACAAGCGTGCAAATAAGCCCACAGCTCCTGGATGTCACTAATGAAGCCTTGAGAATTGGTATCTGTAATCTCCGAGGATTTATTTATTTGTATCAACTCTGAGCAGCATTTCATCTCCACACAGCACAGTAACATGAGTGTATGTTTCCATTGACTGGAGAGGGGCTAACGCTGCCATGGAAAGAGCTATCTTCACAGCAAACAGCCCGCGTTGAAATGAGCACGAGATCAATGATTGCGCTGTCGGTTGTAGCTCAAGCAGGGACGAGAAGCCAAAGAAAAGCACGGAGAGGCAAATGCCCGTGAGCGATCTGGCAGCGGTGCAGAAGAGGGGCACTGCTGCTGGAGTCAGCACTCCTCCCCACTCAGCCCCCCCGGCCCCACTGGAAGGCCATCGTTCAATCCTCCCCCTCACTGACTGAACCCATCCCTTCAGCTGCTTTGGTCCCAATTTGCTGTTGCTTCCAGCTTGCTGCCTCTCACACGGCTCTGGATTCATCACTTCTCCACTGCAGAAGGGAAGTCCACATCACACCTACCTTTCTTGCCCTGTCTTATCCCTAATTTTGCAAGTAGGATCCCTTCTTCTCTTCCTAAAATTCTCTTTAAACTCCTTTTAGAAGCTGTACCTGAAGGAGCAACGGGCAGCAATGCCATGCCCTGCTCTGCATACAATCCAGTCAGACTCAGAGCTCTGTGCACCGCAGTCCATCACCTCCTCCTCCATCCTCCTAACGAGCCTACCTCCTTTTTGTCCAGTGTGCCACAAGCCACTGATGCCCTGACGGTATGCCGAATGACATGCCCATGAGGCAGACTTAACAACAAGGCACAGCAGATTGATCTCTGGTGACGTGCAGGGCTGAGGCCTCGTGCCATCGCGTGCAGCCATCCCCGCACACCTCTACAGGCAGCACGCAGCTCCCAGCGCTGACGGCTACGGCTGGCCTGGAACTGGGGACACACTAAGTACCCTCAAGCCCACACGTAGGATAACAAAGTATTTGACTTTTTCTTCCATAAAACTGTGCATATGAAACTAAGGGCTCAACAGATGGGGCTGTTCAAACCCAGGTTTCTGCTGTAATGACTGTTTGCATTGCATGAAGGCATATCATGAACACACACCTGCACCACATAAGCTCTGCAGTTTGCTCTTCCTCTCGGTTCCTGTGCCTCCTGTTGAAGCGCTGGGGTTACAGGTACAGCTGGGCAGCATGGCACCCAGCCTCCTTCCATGGAAGATGCTAAATTTGGCAACCTAGTTAGCTTTCCTCTTAACGAAGTAAGGCTAAAAATGTACACGTATGTAAGAGATACAAGAACCACTTTTTGGTTTTCTGTTAATGTCTGAGACACCAGGTCTTATATACATTTATTGACTTGGTGTCAGCTGCTGCAGTTTGCAAATGGAAATGTATTATTTCAAAGACCCACAGCATCCTCTATTCATAAAGCTAACTTTATTAAACTTTGAAGGTTATTCATGGAACTGGAAGATGTTTCTCCCAAGTATGATATATGCTTTGACAACTGCAGACTTCCTTACATGCTAGAATGCCAGTGACCACATCTACGAGCCCTTGTTGCCAGCTACTCTTCATGATTTTCCTCTAATTAATGTAGCCTGGCAGCCTTTCCATCTCCAGCCACAGTGCCCAGCACTGTACAGTAAGTCATACTGATGTAACGACATCGTTCTAAAACCCTTTTCCCCAGTCCATACATTGGATCAGGAAAATCCAAAGTTGCGAGGATAGCTCATCCTCCTCACTTAGGCACATTTCTCTCCCCAGCTGATGTTCTCCCCAGGCTGTTCTAAGTATGGCTCTCAGTTAAAATAATGTGACTCTTTGTCTGATCATGTCATTGTCATACACCATGCCCTTGAACATTTAAGATTTTGCAATTTTCTGATCTTGTATCCAGGTCTTAGGTTTCCTTTATCACTATTATTTGCATATTTTGAGCTGCCTACCAGTCTTTTGCTAGATTAATTCCCTGGTAATGCTCTTCTTCCTAATTCAGCACACGATGAAATTCGTACCACAGAAAGCAAGACCAGAGATGAGGCATGCCGGTTAAACTTGAAACAGACATTGGTCACCATCTTTGCTTCAGTAATAAACACATCACTCTGATTTGACAGACAAGGCTGAGAACTGCCTCATTTGTGAGGCACAGCTGTCCCCCCCGACCCACACAGCAAGCACTTCTGAGCAGTCTCCTGAAGGAACACCACTCCAGATCTACTGTGCTGCAGAGATGCTCTTAAGAGATATGGGATACCATAATTAACTTACATTAAAGCCTGTGCTTCTAGAGCAGGGAGGAAGGGAAGCTGTAAATCTACATAGCTTTCAGCTTTAAGGAGCAAGCCTACAGTTAAATAGAAGGCAAATCCCTGCCAGAGCCTCTGCAGCCCGTGGGCAGGAGCACCAAGCAGCCCTGCAGCCCTCGTGCTGCACGCTGCTGCCAGCACCTCCAGCCCTGGGCTGGGAGCGTTTTGGGATGGGTTTGCCATCACAAGCAACACAGTACAGAGAGACTGGCTGGTTAAAAAGAGAGAACGAGAGCTCCTCTGGGATGGAGATCAATCCATGACACAGCCGCTCAGATGAGCAAAGGCCATCACTGCAAATAAGCTTTCAATACCAGACATTTTAAACCATTTCTGCTACAGGACAGGGCAAGAAAAATCCTATATTCAAACCCAGCTGCTGATACACCTGTGCGCATTCACGTACGAAAGAGAAAAGCAGCTTAAGTACTAATGACATCCAAATTACATCTTTCCCATCTTTAATGTTTATGATTCCCGTCCCCTTTTAAGAAAAAGATGTCACGAAAGCTTAATCAGTAGCATTCTGCCGAAAGAAAGGCTTTCCAAAACTGACAAGAACCACACGGGTTTTGCTTTGAAACCCGCTACAGTTTGAGCAGTGATAGAAAGAACACGTTTTCTTTTTTGCGCTAGGGAGGTCATTGAGATTTCTCAGGAAGATCGAACAGCAACACCAAACACGCCCTCGCCTTGCTCTGTTGGTGTGCGATGCAGGCCCCACCCCACGCAGCACAGCCGTCCGAGCCACACGCGGGTGCAGCCGCTGCTGCCGTGGATGCGATGCCACGCGGAGAGCTCCCTGAGGAGCCCCAAAGGCAGTGATAACCATCGCCGTAAGCAGTAACAGAACCCATTCCACCAACAAGTGGGAAGACATTTCCCTGGAATGCGGGCATTCCGTCACCACACTTCTCTCCCTCCCACCGATGCGACGCCGATGTCCTTCGGCACCGATCTCCAAACCAGGACTTGTTGCAGAGGGTTTGGGCATAGTCCCAAGCTCCAGCAATCGTGTGGCCTTTCCCAGCACAAGAAGCTGCTTTGCTTGCCATTTTTGTTTTCAATTCTGGAGTGATAAGATTTTTTTCCCCTCTCTCTCAGTGAAAAGCGAGGAAATGGCTAAGATGGAATAGAGGAGGTATTTGTTCTCAAGCTAAAAATTGGCTTTCTCGGGCACTGAAATGCCTGCAGCCCTTAATCTGGGATCACAGAGGGAGCATGGACAATTGCAACAAATGGAAAAAGAGGCCTGGAGAAGGAACAAGGCACGGCTCTGCAGAGAGGTGGCGATTTCAGTGAGTTTTGGAGTTCTCAAGAGGCAGCATCGTAGATCGCTGGGTTGGCTGCCCGAGAGCTTCATCTCTTGTATTTGTTTTTGGAAAAAATTGAGAAAAAAAAGCATCAAAGAAATCTTGAGTAAAACAGCATTATTTGCCAGAGCCTCAAGAGGCAGAAGACTAATAAAATTTTGCAAAGCACTCAGAGTGCTAATTGCTTTTTGAGTGCATCTTACAGAGGGGTGGCATCATGGGGCACCGAGGTGCGAGGAACCCAGACAGGGGCTACGCAGCCCGAGAGCTTCTGCAGAGACTTTTTCAAAGATGTTTATTTCAAGGAACAGCTTGTGTACTACGTACTGTGGCTGTGACTTTGTGGTGCTGCTTCTCTGTCTTCCCTCTTGATGTTAATAAATAAAAGCTATTTGATTACAGCAACCAGAGGTTTGAGATGAGCTCTGGCTCCTAAGAGCGAAGAACACAAGAAATGAACTGGCTCAGGAATCGATGCGAGGTAGCAGAAACTCAGTAGAAACTGGGAACATCCAAGTTCAAATTCATCCCGGCTCAGGGTACACAAGACACTGTTCTTATCACCCAGTTTGAGCTGGCAAAGTAAGCCCGATTTTAATAACCCAACATCCAAAGAAAGCACACCTCATCCCAAGCTCCAAATAAACGCTCCTCTGCAGTAAAGCTCAGAAGAGAGAGGAGTTATTTATCACGGTGAATGGTGCTGCTCTCCGGGAGCAGGACTCCTTCTGGGATTTAGTCTCTGACAAGAGACGTCACCAGGCTGCTGCATCACAGCCCCAGAGCTCAGCTTTAGGGCTGCCAATCTCCCACCTCCCCGGAACGCTGAGGCCACAGCGTGGAGACAACTGCTGAGGGCGGGATTGATTTCTGTGCACACAGAGCAATTGCTTCTCCAATCAATTTTAATGGAAACCACGAATGCTCACTATTTTGCAGAAAAGCAAGGCGCTCCAGTTCCTTTATATAGATTCAGATGTCCAAACAGAAGATTTCAAGTGGGATTTGTTTTTGACTTTGAAATAGTCAGATACAGAAAGAGCAGTCCCAAGGAATCATAAAAGCATGCTCAGCAAAAGGCACATGCTGCAAACGAAAGCCGCTGCTGAACCGGAGTCCACACGCTATCCAGCAGTGATACAGCAGCCGTATAATCCTAATTAGCTAATAAAAGTTTTTAGACAATCTGTCTAGACTTTCTTTTGCCTGGATATAAAATTGGCTTTAAAAGAAATATATAAACAGCAATGAAAAGTCAGCAAAAAGCTTTCAAACCAGTTTCCTGCTGTTTCACATCTTCATCCCGCACTGTTCCTAACACACGGTCATGTCAGCAAACTCCTTCATTCCTTAAGCAGAAAAGCCGCTGGGTTTGGGATCAGCGCATCCAAGCTCACTGTGCTGAATTGCCAGGACCCATCTCCACCGGGAGGCCTCTCCCTGACCAACACAGCTCAGCGTGGGCCTGGGGGAGGCTGAGTCATTAGGAACAGCCACAACCCAGCTCATGCCAAGCCCTAGGAGTAAGCTGGCATGGACACGCTTCAAAATTGCCTTTTTACCAGTGCAGCTGTACCACTGCTGCCACAGTGCAGGGGCTTACGTAGAAGAGACACTGTTTCACAGAAAAAGTATAATTCAGCGCAGAAAAAATAGAATTCAACACACTGGAGCAAACCCCGGAGTGGTGCAGAGCAGCGGGCAGCACGGGGAGAGCTCCGTGCTCTGCCCAGCCCTGGCCCTGCCCTGGGGCCCTGCAGCTGCACAGCACGGTGGGGACACTGGCAAGGAGAAGAAAGGAAAAAGTACCAGGGTATACCAGGACAAAGTACAGATATATAAGATAAAATGAGAGTTCATTAAAGGGTCATTAGACATATGGACTAGTGAAATTATGGGGAAAAACTAAATGCATTCAGGGAATTAAATTATAGCTTGTCTTTAATGCTTAGAGTGTTTTCTTGCTGGCAAGCTGAGAGCCACTTGCAGACTTTCTGCACCTGGATAAAATCTTCTATCGCAGGGCAGCTACCTGGCAACACTGTTCATTTTCCAGGCAGCCACTTCCCCCCAGCCCCAGGGCCGGGCTGCTAACAGGGACTGCTGGCAGCAGGACACCAGCACCCGAAGAACCTCACAAAGCAGCACTGGGACAGACCAGCCCCAGAGCCCGAGCACAGCCCCAGGGGCAGCTGCTCTCAGCCACAGGCAGCGCAGAAAAGCAGCAGAACTCGATCCCACATCATCCTGACCTCGCTTGGGAGGGGACCTGGAGCCTGGGGGCTGCAGCAGCTCTTCCTGCACACCCAGCACCTGCAGGATGTCTTAGTTTGAAAACAAAACCCAAACACAGAGGGCGGGTCCCTGCCATACCTGCGCTCTTCCAGACAAACAGCAGCCTGGCAAAGGGCCCCCATTCCGTGTCAGCAAGCAGACAGCTCAAACACCCTGCAGCACCCAGTGTTAGCATACAGCCTGATCCGAACCTCAAGCAAACATGTTGGAGTTGCCTCTGTATTACTCCACGTTTACTCTGTTCCATCCTCGATGACATGCATGCAAAGTCTTCTTTCGCTGTTGAAGGTGTGAGCAGCCCTGCACCGCGCCAGGTAGCCCAGGTATTTCAAACACTGCCTTGCAAATAACTTTCCTACAAACAAGTGAAGAGTATCAACTTCATTGATCATAATTTATGACACACCTGCTATCATTTCACCAAGAGGACTTTTCCTTTTGTTGATCTTTCTTCCCGCACCAGGGGGTGGTGTAAAGAGGGGCTGGGTGGCTCCACAGGGAGACCATTGGGACGTGTCAGTGCCATCTCCTCTGAGGGCAAGGGGCTCGGGGCACTTGTCATCTGTCTGAGGGGAAGGAGGGAGCAGGCAGGGGAGGGTGTGCGATGGAGGATGCATCTCAGCATTATTTATGCGCTGCTGCTCCCCCACGGCTATGAAAGCTGTTCCTTGCATTAGCACAAAGTGAAAGGGACTGGCAAGCATGGAAGGTACAAGACAAGGCAATATTTTGTATTTCCTCTTGGGACGCAGGATTTCAATGACAGAAACCGGAGTAACTTGCTGCATTCGATTATGTATCACCCTTCAGATGCAGAACTGCATTTAGAGCTGGCCCAAAATCACGTCCCAACAAATTTGTCCTCCTTCGCAAACCAGACATGTCCCATGGGAAAACCCCACCGTAATCACAACATTTCTACTTTCCAGGGGGAAAGTCAAAACGACAGCAGGGGCTGCCTGTGCAGAATGTGTTTGTGCAATCCATGTTATTCCTCCAGGAAAGCCGACCGACGCTCTGTGCTGTGCTGGGATGGGCGCTGGGCGCGGAGGAGCCGCGGAGCCGGGCTGGGAGGGGGAAGGCACACACAGGGCAGAGCAAAGTGCTCGGATGTGCTCGGCCAGGAAGCCTGGCTGCACAAAAAATGGACCTTGGATAGAATTGCTGTCTCAGAATCCAAGTCAGCTCTGTTTCTGAAATCATTAATTTTTTGGTGAAATCAATACCATTTACTAGCCCGCTCTGTATGGCAAGGCTTCCTTATTCACACATTTTTTTTCCTGCTGTGATCCAATCTTTCCAAGCCCAGCTACTGCTATCAATTTTCATTTTACAGCTTTTCATCTCTCCTTCCCCTACCAGCCGCACCTGCCTGGCTATTTCCACAGACTTCTTCTTTCCTCTTACTGCTCAATAAGTCCAGACTCCTTCCTTTGCCCCCGCTACCAGTCCTCCCCAAAACAGCATCAGCTTTGAATTTCAGCATGACTTCCTCCTCAAGCTTCCAAAGGCACATTAACAGACTTGCTCTCTCTTCCCCTAAAGATTCCAGCCCTGTTTTTTCCCCCAAACTTGCTCCTCTTCCTGTTCCATACTGCAATCCTTACCAAGGGGAACGCGCTACCCTTGGGATGTAGAAAACCTTCCAGAAGACAAGTGAAAACCCAGCTGGATTGGGGTGAATAACTCACTGAACGTGCATCGAACCAAGCTCTTCACTTCTGTGCCACGGGACGTGCACGCTGCAGGACACAGGAGCTCTCCCTGGGGTTGTCTCACGTTGCTGGTAAAAATAAAAGCTCAACAGCCTATTTCTCTGCTTTATAATAACAAAGATTTAACCAATCATTTATTTTCAACTGATCCACGAGACACATTTCACACAGCCATGAAAGCAATGTTTTTTCAAATTGGGGTAACGTTTTTAAAGGATGCTGGCAGTTATTTCTTTAGTAACAAGACTTTCCTATTTCAATTTTATTCTGCTCCTTGAAAAGCAATCTCCAAATGTTCAATACATACCATAAAAAGGCAGATATTATCATTAAAGTGACTTATGCTGTAACTGTGACAACAGTCTGTTACAGCTTTCCAATAATACTTAAACTCTTTTTAGCCAGGAAACCAGCTGTGCGAGATCATTCGGGAGGGCAGAATGAAAGTTTCGGCACGTATCAGCACCGAACTGGTCTCAGATTTCACATAAGCAGACACTAAGGTAGTCACAGTGTCACATCTTTATCTCCTCGCTTCTCCCCAAACTCTATTTTATTGATTTTACATGAGTCTATTTGAGAAGGAAGAATTACTCAGACCTCTGCTCGTTTCAGCACGGAATTATAACAGGATTCGGGCAGACAGGCGTCTGATGTGCAGGATTTCTGGGTCTCTAAGCCACGTGCTCCTAATTCCCATCAGCTTCTGTACCTTCCTGAACAAGATCCTAAGAACCCTATAAATCTATACCATGTATTTATCATCAAATGACGACAAAAGATAGGAAAATACACGCATCACATACACACCAATGCTTGGATTATTTTTAATTCTAATTCTTTAATCTCGTGCTTATACTTGGTGCCTGCACATTCCCTGTGAGAGACCCAGATGTTCCAAAAGGGCAACTCAGATCTCACCACTCTTCATTCCTACAGAGGGAAGGGAGCCAACTGTCTCAGCTCTGCTGTGTCTCAGGTAGGAGGATGCGCTGCTAAAGAGATGAAGGCAGCATCCGCAGCGTTGGGATGGCCAGGTGTCCAGAGGGCTTCTCAACATTGAGTCAGGCACCTGATGGGCTTCAACCAACGCCAGAGTGAAGCCAGAATCCCAGCCACCGCCCTGAGGACACGGCCCATGCACTCTCCTCGCTGACATTGCCTCCGGCAGCAGAGCCCAGACACGGCAATGCAGCCCACAGCACAGCCCCAGGCGGCTCTGCAGGAGCACGCTTTGCTTTGGGTGCTGCTCGCTCCTTCCCACTGTCAGGACACTGTTAACCCACCTGTAACCCAAAGCCCTCGGGAGGATAAAGTCCAGTGCATCTTCTACTGGCTCAGTTACAGTCAAAAGAAAGTCCTTCTGTGAATTATTTCCTATGTTTCTGCTGGCAAGGTATGAAGAAATCTCCACTCGTGGAATTTACACTGGCAACCAAGGCATTTTCACTAGCCCCTAAAACAAACGGGATTTTTCATGTTTTGCACGAGTCTGGCAAGATTTCATTCAGGAACACTGAATATTCTAGAAATAATACTCAGGTTGCTTTTGCATCTCTAAAAACAACAGGGAGATCTTGGGAAAGACATTGCTAGTATCTTTGCACCAGAAGAGAATATAAACAGTGCTCGTGGAACGTAGCCTACGAACTGCAGCACACAGCACGAGTTGGAGGGACTTAAATTCTCAACTTCCTCCTGAAATGACAAAACATTTGTTACTTGACACGGGAAGGACAGCAACAGTTCTCATATTGCACAGCATCATAGAGTGGTTTGGGTTGGAAAGGGCCTTAAAGACCTCAGGCTCCAACCCCTGCCGTGGGCAGGGCACCTCCCAGCCGGTCACATTTAACACAATGGTTTTGTCAAAAGCGGCTGCTCCTTGCAACGTGCATTCTAAAAGCGTTCAGTAGGGCTTCAATGGGTCAGAAAAGAAAGAGATGTTTTATTAACATCAAACTGTGTGATAAAAAAATCATGAATTTCTCCGTGGCAATGGGAATCAGTACTGGGAGCTATACAGGCAGAAGAGTCCCCATTCCCTCCGAACACGGAGGGTGTGTGCAGCTCCCTCAGAGCAATGATTGAACTCTCCCATGTTATCCAGCAAGAGTTTGTGGTAATGGGATTCCCAAAGACGGCATAAAAATTGACTTCTGTTAGAAAAATGCAGATTCAGGATCATAGCAGGCAGCTGAGCAGATCCGCAGGAGCCCAGAGAAGCACTGCGTGAATCACCGAGGATGGCACGTCTGCTTCCAAACCGTGTAACACACAGCTCATGCTGGCACTCACAGAAATGGCTCATTTGATTCAGGTGGGATGATACATTAAATCTGCTAGGTGTAAGGGCAATGCATCCCATATGGGTAAGGGCATAAGGGTATAGGTAAGGGCAAAGCATCCAGCACCTTCCTTTGCATGTGGTGTGCATACATATGCTTTCCACTAGCAAATACAAAGCTGAAGAAACAGGATAAAAAATTTGAGTTTAAATTGGAAGACAGAAAAGAAATACTGCTCAGTATCACTGCTGGAAAAAACTCATTTTCAGCGTAAGGAGAATGGTTCAGCATGCCAGGGGTCCCCTCCTTGCCCGGGTAATGGATGGCTGTTGATGTCCCTGCTGCTCTGAGCTACCCCAGCCCTGCAGCTCGCCCACCTCGGCCGGCCCTGCTGCACGCAGATGCTCCCGGCCTTACGTAACAGTTGCTGCACAGCACTCGAGGAGCATGAGGAGAGAGGAATTAAAGAAATGAATATTTCAAAAACATCTTCAGAAAAACAGGAAAAGAAGATGAAGAGACCGTCACAAGTGCTGTGCTTCCCACGTGAGAGTGGATCGAAGTTTACTCCACCTCTTTGTTCTGTCAAGGTGGTGATGGCCTTTTAACAAACATGACGCCACAACTGAACGTCTTTGGGAAAAGCTTCAGTATACGTAACACTCCTATCAGCCCTCTGGTACAAGGGCTTTAA